>SJYA01003255.1:11783-41161 GCA_006410615.1 Neotragus moschatus | reverse complement strand
AGCAGGGACTACAGGCAACTGAACAATGATCAGTTAGAGCTTAGGAGTGGTGTGGGTGACCCCTGCATTTCCATCTCTATCTTACCCCCAGCACTTACAGCCAGGTCGTGACTATGGTGATATCTACCCAGGTGAGAGCAATGCTTAAGGAAACTTAGGCTACAGCCAAGACAATGTGTGGAACAGGATGGTTACTAGCCAACACCAGGGAAGAACAGGGTGCGTTGACATCCACAAGAATTAACTGCCAAGGTATCCAGTCCAGTGTCATAACCCACTCTAGTCCCTTTCAATACTTTCACTGAAAATATGGCAATAATATAAATTCACCTGAACAGTAATCATAGTTCTTATTCACTAGGCACTCCCAAGGAGTGAGGTACACATATGCCTTATGCATTCATTTACTTTTGCTGATATAACAAAGTACTACAAATTTAATGGCTTAAGGCAATCAAATTTATTATTTTAGAGTTCTGGGAGTCAGAAGTCTGAAATGTGCCTGCAGGTCTGTGTTCCTTCTGGAGGCTCTAGGGGAGAATCCATTTCTTTGTCTGCTCCAGCTTCTAGAGACCTCCTACATTCTTAAGCTCATACGCTTTTCCTCCATCAACAAGGCCAGGAATGTAGCATCTTCTCTCCTCTTTGATCTCTGCTTCCACCCTTATGTCTTTTCCTGAATCTAATCCTGCTGTCCTTCAGTGAGGACTCTGTGTTTACCTTGGGTCCTGGATAAACCTCCTCTAAAGATCCTGAACTTAATCACACCTGCAAAATTCCCTTTCACCGTATAAGGTAGCCTATTCACAGATTCTGGGGATAGGGATGTGGACATTTTTGAGAACTAGGAGGAAATTATCAACCTACCCCATCTTGCATGACTTATTTCCCTTTAATCTTCCCAATACCACTGTGATATGCTTGTCCACAGATGGAGAAACTGAGGCCTATGAAGGTTAAATAATGTGCTAGACTTGACACAGCTTGGAAGAGGTGAAGCCAAGTATTGAAAATCTAGCAAAATGAGTAAGGATCCTTGCCTTGACTTTCCACACATCTGTCCCTTTTCTCACATCTTTCCCTTCTGTTCTTATCCCAAGGAATCAAGAACACTTTGTTTCATGTTAAGCCTCCTTGCACCACCAAATATGCACTCAATTGGAGCAGTTGTGAGGTATGCTATTGGCAGCAGGTGGAACTTAGAAATCTGAAAGTGTGAGCCCCAATACTGACATTCAACAGGAGAATTAATCTCTCTCTAGCTTCACTGGTATTTGAAAGTTGCTATAAAGTTTCCAGTTTGGAGATAGTTTGGGTACATAGTTTACCACAGTAATGTTAGTCTCCCTCCCCTCTTTGTCCTTCTCAGGCCCTCACAAGTCACTTCTCTTCTTTAGTCATGTGCTACTTACTCCAGACAGACCTGCGGTCCACAATGTCCCAAGGCATGATTTTATTATTTCCTCCTGTTAATATCATGTCTGGCAATATTCTTGCTATTAAAAACACTGTGCTTCTTGACTAATAACCTCTGTGGCCTGCCTTACATAAACGTGATTTTTCTTAAGCTTTTGGGAACACTGAGAGTAGCTCACAATATAAAGCCTGTTCCTTTTAGGAAAGCTGTTAAGAGCTGAAGCCGAGGTTGTGCTTTGCTTAAGCATAGGCTCTTATCTACCCAGGAGCTGTGCAGAGTTGCCTTGCCTTGTTGCAGGTTGGAGCAAAATTCACTAAGCTGAATAGTGACAGTGAAACAGTACCCCCTCACAGTCAGTTGGTTGGTTGGCAGAAGGCAATGCAACCGCAGCCATAAACCACTTCAAGTTGGTTTATGGAGAGCATTCACCAAGAGGAGGTCTTGGTAGGCTTTGGGAATAAAGAAAACTTGAGTTAGAAAGTGACTCTTGGAAGAAAATAAGTTTTCTGGATTGTATTTCCATCAGAATGGAGAAATATAAGTAACCTCAGATATGCATATGAAACCATCCTGAAGGCAGCAAGTAGAGAGGAACTAAAGAGCCTCCTGATGAAGGTGAAAGAGGAAAGTAGGAGGGGACATAGGTAAACCTATGGCTGATTCGTGTTGATGTTTGGTAGAAACCAAGGCAATCTGTAAAGTAATTATCCTTCAATTAAAATAAATAAAAATTTGAAAAGCTGGCTTAAAATTCAATATTCAAAAACACCAAGATGGTGGCATCTGGTCCCATCACTTCATGACAAATAGAGGGAGGGGGGAATGGAAACAGTTGCAGACTTTATTTTCTTGAGCTCCAAAATCACTGTGGACTGTGATTTTAAAAGTTGCTTGCTCCTTCAACTAAAAGCTATGACAAACATAGACAGTGTATTAAAAAGCAAAGCCATCACTTTGCTGACAAAGTCCATATAGTCAAACCTATGTTTTTTCCAGTAGTGATGTAGGAACGTGAGTTGGACCATAAAGAAGGATGAGCACCAAAGAATTGATGCTTTTGAACTGTGGTGTTGGAGAAGACTCTTGAGAGTCCTTGGACTACAAGGAGATCCAACCAGTCCATCCTAAAAGAAATCAACCCTGAACAATCATTATAAAGACTGATGCTGAAGCCCCGGTATTTTGGCCATTTGATGTGAAGAGCTGACTCATTGGAAAAGACCCTGATGCTGTGAAAGACTGAGGGTATGAGAAGTGGGCAACAGAGGAAGAAATGGTTGGATGGCATCATGGACTCAATGGACATGAATTTGAGCAAACTCTGGGAATTAGTAAAGGTCAGGGAAGCCTGGGGTGCTTCAGTCCATGGGTAGCAAAGGGTTAGATATGACTGAGTGACTGAACAACAAGAATATCAGAATGGAGAAGCTATTTGAAACAGTATGGGTGGTTTTGTAATATTCTGGTCACACAGATTCACAAATTGAAAACACAAAACAAATGAATAGAAAACATACAAAGAAGAAACATCTGAACTCAGAGGAAACTGCTCTAACTCAGGGTCGCCCGTATATGCTATTGGATTTGCGAGAGCCTGACAAGAAGCCTCACACCCAAAGCAAGAGCAATTACCTTTCCTGCTTGTTCAGAGGACAAGTCACAGAACACAGATGTTAGGTAAACTCATGAAGCTTGTAAGTGACAGGTACTGGGCCAGAACTCACATTCTCATGTCTGGGTTCAATGCTTGTTCTTCAATACCAGGCATTCCCTTTCTATACATGTACAGAGGACTGGACCTTGCTGGATGAGATGCAGTTGACAATTCTGCTTTCTTAAAGGGACACACTTTCCCACTCATGAATTTATTCACTGAGTGAAGTCATAACCTATTCTACCAACTCTATCAAGGGCTAGGGCATATCAGGGGGAGAGTTAGGGTCCCCTCCCGCATTGTGATTACATCTGAAATCCTGTCAAGCAAATATTTAATCTCTTCCAGACAAACAGTTATAAATATTCATTTCCTTTTAAAAAGTTCAAGTGAAAACATGGGCAAAATCTTCCTTGTCATGTATTCCTTCAACGTTCATTTGTTTATTAAATTCTGCTTTCACACACTGCTTAAAACACCTTCAGAGAGACAAAGGCTGTGCTTTTTGTGTGATAAGTGCTTTGTGTTTATTATCTCATTTAATTCTCACAACCTTATGAGACCACTGGTACTTTAATTAACCCGATTTATAGATGAGGCAATGGAGGCTTAGAGAAGTCAAGTGACTTGTGCAAAATAATGTCCTTGGAAAGACATAAGTAAGGTATGGAGTGTTTGCTATAGAGAGCAAAAACGAGTTCATTACTGTTTTGCACAGATGAAGAGGAGCTTCATGGAGGAAGAGGCCTCTGAGCAAGCAGTTGGAATTTAGGTAGTTGGAGATGAGAGAAAAGGCAATCCATGCAGAGGAAACAGTGAGCCACTGTTTCAGTGACCTGAAATGGATACAATTCAGAGTAGGTTTTGAGTTATATTTGGATAATAGAATGAAAGAAAGAAGAAAAATAAGTCAGGTATTCAGGTAGACTGGAGCAAAGAAACCTTGGAGCCACCCTGAAAACCACCACCCACTCCGTATTCA
Source organism: Neotragus moschatus (assembly GCA_006410615.1). Classification (NCBI taxonomy): domain Eukaryota; kingdom Metazoa; phylum Chordata; class Mammalia; order Artiodactyla; family Bovidae; genus Neotragus; species Neotragus moschatus. The sequence goes on along the minus strand of SJYA01003255.1, from coordinate 37,108 downwards.
CCACTTCCATCCAATCAGTCTCTAAAGCCTGTCAATTAGCACCTTTAAAACTCTGTCTTTCCATCCCCATGGCAACCACCTTAAGGCTCATTTTCATTTTCTCTTGCTTCTTAACTCTAAATACTTCCTAAATGACCTGCCAGACAATCGTCTGCTCCTTTGTGGCTGTACAAATGCAAGTCTGATTCTGTCAGTGCCCTGCTTAATAACCTCATGAATATATAACACTTTAAAGGCTCTGCACCCGGAATTATAGACACTTTTCAAGACAGGAAAGGGGAGCTTGGAGTAATTGATTCTTTCCAAGAATACACTCATGCGCCTCCCACACTGTCTCATATACACCCACAGCCTGAAAATGGAGTAGATACACACTCTTTCCCAAGACCTGCTAACCAATCTCATACAAGACTGAAAAGTGAAGGAACACTAATCTATTTATTTCTCGTTGCATACCCCAGCCCTCGCCAATCCCAAATCATCTTTTCTGCCTTAGTCCCACCCCTGCCATGGCTTGTCAGTTCTTCTATCTGACAGCGGAAGTCTGCCTGAACCGAACCGCCCACTTCCTTTTCGAGTTTGGAGATTGCGTGGCAGGTTCGGCGGAGTCAATTCAGCTTTGCATTCTCGTGCTTTGCTGCTGAGGCGAGCGCTGGGGGCTGTTGCTCCGGCAAGTCGGATTACGTGGGTGTTAGCTTGTTTGCTGAGAACGTCTCGCTTGTTGTTACAAAGACTACTTATGTTGGTGGCTTCAGCGGCAGCCCCCCTTTAAGGTAAAAGATAGCTGCTTTCTGCAGGCATCTTACTCTAGGATTGCTATAGACTCCGTGCCCTTAGTAGAAGACATGCCACGGGGACGAAAGAGCCGGCGTCGCCGTAACGCAAGGGCCGCAGAGGAGAACCGCAACAGTCGTAAGATTCAGGCCTCAGAAACCTCTGAGACCCCAATGGCTGCCTCTGTGGGCTCGAGCACCCCGGAGGACGACCTGACCTGCCCAGAGGAAGACCCAAGCACTCCAGAGGAGACCTCCACTACTCCTGAGGAATCCTTGAGCACTGCTCAAGCGCAGAAGCCCTCGGTAGCCCGGAGCAACTTTCAAGGCACCAAGAAAAGTCTCCTGATGTCTATATTAGCCCTCATCTTCATCATGGGCAACAGCGCCAAGGAGGCCCTGGTCTGGAAAGTGCTAGGAAAGTTGGGGATGCAGCCTGGCCAGCAGCACAGCATCTTTGGAGATCCAAAGAAGGTCGTTACAGAAGAGTTTGTGCGCAGAGGGTACCTGATTTATAAGCCGGTGCCCCGTAGCAGCCCCGTGGAGTACGAGTTCTTCTGGGGACCCAGAGCACACGTGGAATCAAGCAAGCTGAAAGTCATGCACTTTGTGGCAAGGGTGCGTAACCGATGCTCCAAGGACTGGCCATGTAATTATGATTGGGATTCTGATGATGATGCAGAAGTTGAGGCTATCCTCAATTCAGGTCCGAGAGGTTATTCTGCCCCTTAGGGAAATATGCAGCACACCCATGAGGGAGGTTTAAAAGAGCTTCAAAGGTACTTCCCAAGAGGGTGATCATTTGGGTCATGAGTTGAATATAATGGGGAGGGGGCACTGTATTTCGTACTTGTGATCATCAAATTGTTTGAGAAATAGAACGTTTACTTTAGACATTGTAAATTTTATTCCGTTTAATACAGTGTTGATTAAGAACAATATGTTTTAAAATATAATTGAAGAAAAGATATTTTCCTTTATTTTCTGTCATTGAGATTTAGTATAACACTTTTGCTAACGTTTTAAAATGAAGTCTATCCATTATATTCTATGATCGGGCATATATTTTCTATCATTAAAATAGGCTGCTCTTAAAAGTAATGATATAACCGGTAAATTGTGAGAGAAGAATGAGAGAATTATTTTATGACCTACCTTTTGAAACCTGTGTCGCCTGTTGTGTAAAGAATACAGTCAACCATCTTCACTTTGTATAATTACTTCAGAAAATAGAAAAAAAATAAAAGCTTAGTAATGAGGACACTTTGTCCATTTATTGGCCATGAGTTATGGGTGAGGCACCAATGTAGGTTCTGGGAATACTCATGAGGCACAGCTCTCAGTTCTAAAGAATGTTCTAGATTATGTGAGAGAGACAAATTGGTAAACTGGCAATGTGGTAAACGCTGTAATAAGGAGTGAGCATGGGGTAACATGAAAATGTAGAAAAGTTTATGTGACCTCTATTGGAGGGTGGGACAAGAAAGAGGGCATCATAGGGTGCTATGAAAATCCAAGAGATCCTTAAATAAGCTTAAGGGAGCCTGAAAGGGGTATTATAGCATAGTATGAAAAGATTGTGTATTAGGTATTTTTTTGAAACTTAATCCACCTTGGGGGAAGGNGGTGGGACAAGAAAGAGGGCATCATAGGGTGCTATGAAAATCCAAGAGATCCTTAAATAAGCTTAAGGGAGCCTGAAAGGGGTATTATAGCATAGTATGAAAAGATTGTGTATTAGGTATTTTTTTGAAACTTAATCCACCTTGGGGGAAGGGGCAGTGGCAAAGGGAAGGACACATCACAGGGTGCTGTGGAAATAGAAAACACATTTAAATCAGTTTGAGAGGAGGGCAGAGGGGAAAGGGGTGGTGGCAGGCAAAAGGACATTGTATGGTACTACAGAAATTGAAAAGATGGGACTGTCAGGAAATTCTTGGTTAGTGAAAACCTGAGGTCTGAAAGTAATACTGGAGATGAGGAAAGGAGTAAATATTGAGGCACTAAAGGCAGCGAGAACATTGGGGAAGAAACAGATTCTTTCCCTGGTGGCTCAGACCAGAAAGAATCTGCTGGCAATGCAAGAGACCTGGGTTTGGTCCATGGGTGGAGAAGACCCCCTGGAGAAGGGAATGGCTACCCACTCCAGTATTCTTGCCTAGAGAATCCCATGGGCAGAGGAGCCTGGCAGGCTACAGTCCATGGGGTCGCAAAGACTCAGATACGATTGAGCAACTGAGCAAATATTTGTATTAGGGTCATGTCATGGGGAAAGTGGAGAAAAAGGAATGAGATGGGGAGGAGAGGAGGAGGAGCTAGATTCCCAAAGGGTGGGAGTTATGACTAATTTTAATGAGGCCAAAATTGGTTAATAATAATAATAATCCTGGAATAATGAAAAGAAAAAGGCTTCTTAAAAGCAGAGCTTCTACAAACCAAAGAAAGGAGTCTATCTGTGGGCTCTCTGAAAGGTAAACTGGTACCTCTCTGAGGAGCTATGTTGTTAAGGTGCACAAGTTGTTTTAAGTGTGTGTGTGTGTGTGTGTGTGTGTGTGTGTTGGTGTGCTGGCAGGGAAGGGGAGCAGTAGGGCAGAGTTAGCACTTTGATTCTCTCCTTCAGCCAGTGTATTAAGTCCAGAGGGCTACCTGGCATGGTGGCCCATGGTGTAGGAAGTCTTGTGGTATCAGGTTTCTTTCCACTTCCGGAGCTTTCACACTTTCTTTCCTCACTGTGCTAAGGAGTTCAATGCTCTTCCCATCCATTCTATCACTAGGGGCTTCTGAATCCTCTGCCTTGCCCTGCAATACATCTGGAGAGGTGGGAGTCATCCCTCATATTCAAATCAGCTACATGCATAAGAAGGTCTGGCCACCCCCAAGGACAACCACACTACCCAGAGAGCTAAACACAGTAAGAACTAAGTCCCCTAATAGGGAGCACTAAGCAAGAGTGCCTCACCTAGCCTCCTGGGTCTCAGAGGGAGCAGCTGTCACACACAAAAGAGTGGCCAGGGCACTTCTTTCTTTGCCTCAAGCAGACTTACCCTGCTTCCACCTGTGTGCAAGGTAAAGTCACTGGGTAAGCTAGCAAATGACTTTCTGGCAAGGGCCTAGGGACCCACAGACATCAGCCTGCTGGCAAAGACAAAAGTAGGAAGCATGACCCCTCAGCAGCTCCAAATTCTTTCAGCAAACGAGAAAATAGTGGGAACCTCTATGATTCAGGCAGTGTAACAGGCACTTAGGCTGCAGAAGATCAAAAGGCATGTTTTGGGGCCTGGAGGGGCCATATTTGTCCATAGTGGCTCCAGAGGTGGAAAGGTGTAAATCTGAGGTTCAGATTGCTGAATGACTTTCTGATCTAGAACCACAGAGGTAGCAAGTGACAGATGCTAGACAAGACCCCCGTCCACTCCCAGCAAATCCAGAGTGTTTCCCTATAGGCCACCCTGCTGTCCTTCTCTGCCTGCCAATGTACTCACAAAGTCACTGTCTTCAAAATAAACATGTGAACTCAGTGGGACAGTCCTCAGTAACCCCAACTGTAGCCTCAAATGCTTTGGGCGGCAAGGCTGACTTAAACCTTCCCCCTTTTACCGGAAGGGACCCATAGAAGTCAGTCAGCTCCAGGTTAGTCAACTAGTAAGTGGGAAAATGTGCAGGGCAAAGATTTATTGAACATCTCCTTTGTACTGGGGGCTTGCCACACATTATTTCTGTCAGGTCAGTGACACCAGCACCATCCCCGTTTTTCAGGAAGTGCCAGCTCGCTCAGGAAAAGAAATAGTGTCTGAGTCCACGTTTTCTTTGGCCCTGGTGGGAATAATCATCCAGTTGTCTAAAATGGCTATTTGCAAGTATGGGCCAAGAAGCTGAATTCAGTCAGGGAATCAGCAGTGCCCAGGAAAAAAGGAGAAAAGAGTGGGAGTACACCACAAGCTGTACTATAAGAGATATGATTGCTGGAATCCTGAAAGGTCTTGGGTAGGAGGCTCCCTGAGGCTGCGCCAAGGAATGGGTGACCTTCCCCAGCCCAGTAAGGGAGCAACAAATGGCCCAGGCTCAGTCCCTGCCTTGGCCTGGAAGTTTAGTNCCCAGGAAAAAAGGAGAAAAGAGTGGGAGTACACCACAAGCTGTACTATAAGAGATATGATTGCTGGAATCCTGAAAGGTCTTGGGTAGGAGGCTCCCTGAGGCTGCGCCAAGGAATGGGTGACCTTCCCCAGCCCAGTAAGGGAGCAACAAATGGCCCAGGCTCAGTCCCTGCCTTGGCCTGGAAGTTTAGTGAGTCTCCCACCCCTCCCCATTCCCAACACACTACATTGGTACTGCAGAGATAATCTGCATTTGCTCAGATGAACAGTGAACAAGGGCAGGATTTCTGTTGGCTGTGAAATGAATGACAATGCTGAGGGAGAGGCAGGGAAAGGGGCCTCTGGATGGTGGTAAGCAAAAGAGACTACTCATTTTTTCAGTTATGTGAATTCTTTCAGCTTTGAGCAGTATCCAGATAGGACACAGGCTGGGAGCCTCTTGCTTTGTGTTCATAAATCAGCAACCTAAGCCTACCCCTCCCCAATGGAGTCTCCACAAAGTGAGTGGAGAAACTGCACTTTCATCTGCCAAGATGCCTCTGAAGTGGATTGAATTTCTGGGTCCTAGGAAAATCTAGCTGTTTAGGTAACTCATAGGTAAAGAGCCCAGAAGTCCTCTATGCATGGCGAGAGGGGCAGCTGCCATTTCCGGAGTGCCTAAACTGTGCCAGGAACTTTGACTGCTGTTTTCATAGATTGTCTCTAACTTTTGCAACAGTCTGGCAAGGTAGGTGCCACTAGGACAAGTTTATGGAGGAAGAAACTTGGGATCGGTTACCAGAAGCAAGTTGCTAGGGAAACCTGGTTGGTCAGTGACTGCCCTGCAAATGACCCAGCATGGGCCAAGTCTAAAGCTCAGACTGTTACATGAAAATGGCAGACAGGCTGCATCCACCTGGGGCTCCACCCAGCCTTGGGGAAGTCTTTTGTCTTCAGACTTCACCACAACCCAGGGTAAAAGTGAGAAGGAGCATGCTGGAGTAGAGTGAGGAGGCACAGGAAAGTAAGTTTAAGAAGCCATTTAGGAAGCAGCTGTGAGTGCCCATTTACTCTCATTTGTTGTGACCCCAACTGCCAGGTATCTTTGAGGCATTGCTATGTGTAGAATGAGTATTTTCATCCAAAACAATTGTGTCTTCCCTGGCACAATGCATTGCTCATAAACTTTGCCACACTGAACACCCCATAAATCCTCGAATCCTAGGTCCTGGCTGTCACACAGTGGACCAACCAAGCAGCATCCTTTCTTGGCCTGCAACATTGCTCACTGATGCTGTTTCCAACCTGAAAGGGAAAATAGACCAGGAGGGCTTCTTAACTTGAGCAGAATAGAGTGCCCGGAGTAGACACAGCAAGCAGTGAGTATCTGCACATGGAAAAAAAAAAAAAAAAGGCTGTCTTTGGAGGACATTCTCCTTGGGCCCAGTGTTATGGCCCTGGCCTCATCAGTCAGGTGCACAGCAGATCACGGTCATGGTGAAAAACAGGTGTGTATTCTGCTGGGGCTCACATTCACCCTTGTGAGAGAGGAAGCAGTCAGGATCCCTCTTGTCTCTTTCATTTGGTAGAAGCATAGAAATCCAGCTTTCTGAAGGAAATGATTTTGGAGTCATGGAAGCAGTGGAGAAAGATGATTTGTATGAAGATGTACTGAGACTGGTTCACAGGTTACTCTAGGCCTTGCAGGCCATGAAATAGGTAAACATCAAAGAGCTAATGGAGTTTCTTTGAAAATCTGTGTGAGGACACTTGCACAAAAGGAGAGTCTCAGCTCATCCAAAGCTATACAAGAATAACTCGGGAGCAATCCAGGGTTTGGAGAACAGGTTTTGGGAGGAAAAGTGGACTCTGGGCTTGTACTGCTCATCGCCCAATAGGCATAAAGCTCACATAAGGTGACTTGGGGGAGAAGGTAGAGTCCACCAATAGCTGGTGAAAATCAGGCCCACTTCTTGACTGATCAGCTTGTGCCTCAGTTCCTGTGCCAATGTGTTATAGAAACTGCAACACAGTGTGTTAGTTGATCAGTCATGTCCGACTCTTTGGGACTCCATGGACTGTAGACCACCAGGCTTCTCTATCCATGGAATTCTCCAGGCAAGAATACTGGAGTGGGTTGCCACTGCCTTCTCCAAGGCATCTTCCCGACCCAGGGATTGAACTGGAGTCTCCTGTGTTTCAGGCAGATTCTCTACTGTCTGAGCCACCAGGGAAGCCCTTGCAAATGTTATCTCAAAATGGGCAACACATGAGAAGTGCCTGAAATCCCTCCTGTAACTCTGATCATTCAGAGTTTATTCAATGATCATCCTGATTCATTCTCAGCTTGTGAATTCTCAAAAATAGCTGAGCTTACGTTATTTTGGATGTTGTGATTATCTAACAATTCATCCATTCACTCACTCTACACATATTTACAAAGGTCCACTTGTGCCAGTCGCCTGAGAAACATATATGAACAAATCATGAGCTCTCTTGCAAAAAAAAAAAAAAAAAAAAAACCAGAAAATAGGAGGTAAACCTTCAAATTCACAGATTATACTGGACCTAGACGGTGGTAAGTTCTGTGGTTGGTGGGGGCAGGAGTAATGGTGAGCTGATCAGAACAGGGTAAAGCAAAGGGGACATGCCAGGAAAGAAAGGGAGCATTCAGTTCAATACCAGTGGGTGAGCAGGGTGTTCCTCATTGGTGGGGTGACATTTGACCAAAGAAATGAAGGCGAGGGGGTTTGCCTTGCTGACACATAAAGGAACTATTGTTCAAGCGGAAGGACCAGTCAGCACAGGTCCTGGGAGCGCCTAGCATATTTGGGGAAGGATGGAGAGGTCAGTGTGGTTGGTGTGGAGTGAGCATAAAGGACTAGAATTGGAGATAAGGTCAGAGAGATGAACCAAATCCCACATCATGTAGGGCCTAGTAGGCCATTGTAAGGAACTAGGCTCTTGTTTGCAGTGAAACGTGAAGGGGACAGAGGGCGGGAGGCAGTAAGGGATTGAGCAGAGGAGTAGCACAATCTGAATCACCGTCTGAAAGGATCAGTTTGATTACTTACTATGTTGAGAATATAGAGAAAACAGGCAAGGGTGGGAGCAGAAAGACCAGGTAGGAAGCTATTGCTATAAGTCAGACTGGAGATGATGGCGGTGGTTTGGATCATCCTGGTAACAGCAGACATGATGAGAACCCTTCACTTTCTGGATACATCATGAGACTGATCTAACAGAACTCCTGATGGTTTAGATGTAGAGTGTCAGAGAGGAGTTGAGGCTGACTCAAGAGTTTTTTGCCCAGGCAGCTAGTAGAATGGTGTGGCAGCCAACTGATACAAGGGATGCCCTAGTTGGAACAGGCTTTATAGGAGAGGGAGGATATCAAGAATTCAGTTCTGGACATATTGAATTAAGATGTCTGTTTGACACTCCTGTGAGTTGAGTAGGAAGTTGCACAGAATTCAGTTGCACAGAAGTCAGGAGTGTGTCTGAAAGGTTGTGTATAAGCTGTATATATGGTATTAGAAAGCCATGGGACTATTTGAGATTGGCTAAGGGGTGAGAGTATGTACAGAAGAGAAGAAGATCATGGACAGAGATCTGTGGCATAAAGGGATCAGGGAGAAGAGGAGGCAAGGAGGCACCAGCTGAGGAGTCTGAGTGAGAAGTGGCCAGCTGCACTACACACTAAGAGTGTAGTGTCCCGGGAGCCGTGTGAAGCAAAGTGTATCAAGGGAGAGCCAGTGGTCAACTATGCTCAAAATGCTGATGCCAGGTGAAATAAGAGGAAAATTGACCACTGAAATTAGCAATTCAGAAGTCCCTAGTAACCTTGATGAGGGCAGCTTCAGGGAGGAGTAGATGATAAAACCTGCTTTGGACAGGTTTAAGAGAATGGAAGGTGGGGGAGTCAGTGAGTATAGACAAGTCTTGAAAGGAGTTTTGCTGCAAAAGGGAGCAAAGAAATTGGGCAGCATCTAGTGGAGTATGACTCTAGAGAGAGTCATGAGAAGATGTACTTCAGATGGAAGAAGTAGCATTGCAGAGAGGAGTGGAACCAACAGCACAGGGAAGGCAGAGAGGATTGTTGGAGCAGTAACTTTGAACAGGAAGGGGATTACATGGCCCTTGCCTAAAGAGGAGTTGCACAATGAGTTGCGAGTGATACTGTGCACAAGGAGTTGTGAATGATATTGTTACTGGATCGGGTAGAGGTCAGTGAGGCTTTCTGGCCTGCCTGAATCCCTCTAGCTGAGGTCAGGTACCTGACAATTTGTTGAACCCTCATGTGTGTTGAGCATCTATTATGTGCCAGATGCACTTCAGAGCACCTCAATAATTTCTAATACTCCAAACAATTAACTAGTGGAGGTTATATCATGATTCCCATTTTACAAGTTAGAGATGTGCTATGTAAGTTGGTCAGGTGGACTGGCCAAGAGCAGTTAGCAAACGATGGGAAGAGTAAAGTTTTGAGCCCAAACAGTCTGACTCTCAAGACAGTCTTATAACCATAGACTCAGACTTGCTGACAAGTCTCAGTGTGGAGTTACTCTTGCTGCCCCTTACACTGGTAACAAGCCTCCCCAGTGAACCACTGAAGCCTCAAATGACCACACAGTAGCCACATATGTCAGAGCATCAGCCTTAGTTTCTTGTATGACACTACTACTTCAGCAACGGAGCTCTGTTCCAAGTCTGAGGCTGAGTGGCAGAACCCCTGTGATCTTGACTTGCTTAAAACAGACCCCTCCTCTGAAGGCTGGTCCAGCCCCAAGTGGAACAGACATCCCAGAACCTCAGAGCTGCCCTCTCCTTGACTCTTAGTGCATCCTTACTACCTGAAGGCTGTTGCCAGTCCAAGCCAGGACAGGAACTTCCTGGGGACATTAACAACTCTGATCATACTCTGTCCACTGTGCCATTTGGGACACTAGACTCTTGGGCAAGCGGACACACACACACACACGCACACACACGCACGCACGCACACACATGTATGCAGGCTCACAGTCTCTTTGTTCTCCGTGGGGCTTCCTCCAGTCAGCTTCATTCTGATGTCTGCTCCCTACAAAGTCTGTCTGGCAAAAGATCCCATATGATATGACCCCAGGGAATGAGCTTTTCTGTGAGGCGGAGCCCCATCTGCAGGGTAAACCTGAGGCTAGATAAAGTTTTCACAGGACTGGGTCTCAGGTCACAGGGTCCAGGCCTATCCCAGGAAGAGAATACTCTTATGGCTAATCTGAGCCAGTGAGAATGAGCTCAGATTCCATGGGAAGAAAGGGACAAAGGAAGAAGGGAGGGCACTGGGACCACAGGGGACACGGAGGTGGAGGGAGGCTTATTTTAGAGAGGTACTCCTCTAAGGCACAGACCCACTTTCTACGCTCTCCAGTAGCCCTGACCCAGAAAAGGTGATCAAGGCCTTTAGGTGCCCGCTCTTCTGCAAATGGAAATTTAGTATCCTTCTAGTCTGTTTTCCCTTCAAACAGTGCTCTAGTTTGCATGCTTGAAACTATGTCCCTCTTTGCAGAGGCTAGCTCCTCCAAGATGCTCCCAGGCCTGCTGCAACGACTGTAATAAAGGCTGATGTGGAGCTGGTCCTGAAGCAGCATTGTCCATAAGATGCTATGAGGTGGCGGGTAGCTGCCAGGGTTGTGTAATCAGTACTTCTGAAGTCCGGATAAGATAAACAAGTGCCAGGCACCAATGGAGCAGCAGCAGTTGAGATAAACTTTGCAAGTTGAGTGAGAACATGCTGGTCCCAAACCCATGGTGTCTAACACAATAGCTTGGGGACCTAGCTGAAGTCATCTAGCTTGTGTCCGCCTCCACGTACAACACCATACCAGGCCTAATGCCTCCTGCTTCATAGGCATATTGTGGAAAATAAATCAGCTGATCTTCACAAAGTTCCCAGACTGCTGCTTCTCAAACTATCTGTGATGCAGGACGAGTGTTTTCCTTTTCCCAGGTCAGTAACTCTCGGGTCAATACATTTGTATAACACAAGGAAAATGAATTAATAGAGAGAAGGAAAATGGCCAAGACACACAAGAGACCAAACCCCACTTATTTTAAACATCAAAGAGACTCTCACTATATGCTATAGAACTTTCTAAACATGTACGGTCAAATTACGTACTTACCTCAAGTCATTAGCACACTATCCACAGCAAATGTCCACGGCTGCGGTTTCATCCTTTCTGCTCTGGCATGGTGCCTGGCCCATCAGAGGCATTCAATCAGTGGTTTCTACTGCAAAGGAATTATTATTAATACAAATACAGTTCCTGTCACGAGAGAGATTAAATAACAAGAAGTTGCAAGTGAAAAGAAGAAAACACTCAAATTATTTGATTGTTCATGGAAGTGTCAAGAGCGTGGTGTGCACAAGAAGCAGCACAGGAGTTCAAATTGAAGACAACACAGTGGTCAAGACTTCTGATGGGCCTTGATGGTCAAGGAAGGATCAAACTTACTTTGTAGCCTTTTGTATTTTATGAGTGTGGGAAAGCTTTAGGCTCATTGCACACATTTCCGCAAGCTGTAAAAGTATGAAGCTTCAGGGAAACATTTAGCCTTAATCCTACCATCCAGATGTTGCCTGTGCTAACATTTGTGAGTATCCTTCCAGTGCATTAGTCAGGAAGCTGATAATGATAGTGAATATGATAAAAATTATAGTAACAGCTATATATAGGTATACATTCTTAATACTACACACACACACACACACATACATACTTATAAACATGAAGTTTTATTTATAAACATGAACTTTTCTGTGTATCGATACAAACAACTACTGTGACTCAGAGCCATTATTATCACTAGTGAACTCATCAGCCACCATGGCAAAGATTCCCACAGTTGTGTTGGGAGTCTTGAAAGGGTGATGCAAGATAGTCTCCAATGAGCAATCTTGAAGTTCACTGAGAGAGCTTCATGCTGCTGCTGCTGCTGCTAAGTCGCTTCAGTCATGTCCGACTCTGTGCGACCCGAGAGATGGCAGCCCACCAGGCTCCCCCGTCCCTGGGATTCTCCAGGCAAGAACACTGGAGTGGGTTGCCATTTCCTTCTCCAATGCATGAAAGTGAAAAGTAAAAGTGAAGTCGCTCAGTCGCGTCCAACTCTTAGCGACCCCATGGCCTGCAGCCTACCAGGATCCTCCGCCCATGGGATTTGCCAGGCAAGAGTGGAGTGGGGTGCTGGAGTGGGGTGCCATAGCCTTCTCCAAGTAAGATGGTGATCCTTGATAATGATCCTTGAGATTTTCCTCAAGCAGTTCACACAGTTGCCAGGACCCAGGGGCCAGGGCCAAGCTGCATTCTGAGTAGGGATGCATGACATGTCCTGAGCCCCAGCCCTGCACATGAATGTGGACTCTGAACAGCTCTGCCAAACCCACACTGCCCCTCTCAGAATACCAGTCTCCCTCACCTCTTTCCTGCCAATCAAGCAAGGTTATCTGCAAACAAGTCCCCAGTCTCTAAAACAATGCGCCAGGCAGTTGCAAGCTCTAAAACCCTCATCTGGACAGTTTTGAGTGAGTGCTCACATGTGCGTGCACACACACACACACACACACACACACACACACACACACGACTTGTATTCTCATGAATATCCATATTCAGCATTGCTGAGGAGGAACTGCCTAGTTCAAGGGAGGACATTGATCACAGCTGCCGCTCACTGTGCACCCAGGGCAGTTCAGAGGAGCTGGCTGTTTCTGAACTCTGGTCTCCCCACCCTTGTTGTGGAGAAATCATCTCACTTCTCAGGTCATATGGGACAAAGTTATTATTTGCCTCCTTTTGCCTTGCCTTGTACTAAGGAGCAAAAGGAAAGACAAAACAATAAGCAAAATAAGACCCTACAAACATTAGATAGATAGAACTGCTCTTTGTCCCAAGGCTGATCATCAAAGTTAATAAACATACCACCATTGGCTAGTGAACCTCTCAGTCACACAGACTCCAGGGCTTGGCTTAGGCTAGTCCATGAAGGTTTGACCCTCAGGTTGAGGTAAGTGGAAGGTGGCAGAAGAAGAAGAGCCCAGCCTTTTGGAGATGGATGTGGTGTTGTTGGGGGGGGGGGGAGGCACGTTCTCCTTCTCCTCAGAAACTGTTTCCTTTTCTGCTCTCTGTTAGGGCCCACTCTCCCACCATGCTCCTCTGTACCTTGGCTTCAGAACATCTTCTTGTTGTCTACTGCCCATGTCTGATATTTCACCTGGGCTGTCCCTCTCACCTCATTCCCCGAGGCAGCTCATAGAAGCCAGCATACCATGGGCTGTTCTGGTACCCTCAAGTTTGCTCCTGACATGATTGCTCTGTGCTCCTAGTACTGGCAGCCTCTCTGACTACTCCTATTTTTACATGTTCCTCTGGCCCTCCTGACCATTCTGCTATCTCTTCTTGTTTTAGCAGCCTCAGGTCACATTCTCTGCTCATTGATTAGGTTCTGACAGGCATGTTCTGGGCCCCAAAATTGATCAAGTAAATATTTCTTCCCTCCAGCAGGTGACAACTCTACCTTGCCCCCCAAGTCATAGATAAGGACATCAACCATGCCTGAAAAGTGCACACACATACCCCCATACCCACAGCCAGCCACCTCACACATGTCCACACTCTCCTAGATGGGACATCAACCCAATCATCACTTCTGAGAGTGTGCTTACATTCCCAGGCAAGCAAACACACACCCAGGTGTACACACTGGTACACAGGGCCCACTCACCATATGTACGGTCTAGAAGCACACCACATACACTTCGATGCCCACAAGTTTGTCTAAAAATACATAGGCAACTTGAGGTCCCAGTCGCCCTCCTTCACACGTATATATTCACACAAGGAGAGAAAATCTCTGGGCAGGGGGATATGACACCCAGAAATGTGCACATGTGCAGATACCTAGCAACTAACACACATTACCAAAAGAAAGTATCCTCAGTAAGACAAACACACACCTATGTGGGCACATGCACACATACACACACACACACACACACACACACACACACATGAAGCAGAAGCAAGTTATATATACCAAAAGTACCCAAATTTTGAGAAAGAAGAAAGGTTAAAGATGCATTTCTAAGTCTGGTTCTTCAGTCTCCCCAGGCCTAGAGTACATAGATGTGAAGCTAATGATCTAACAGGCTTTCAGTTTCTGTGTGGGTAGAGAAGACTCCCTGGAGGAGGGCATGGCAACCCACTCCAGTATTCTTGCCTGGAGAATCCCCATGGACAGAGGAGTCTGGCAGGCTACAGTCTATAAGGTCCCACAGAGTCACACACAACTGAAGTGACTTAGCATGCACGCGAGTGTGTGTATGTCTCTTTCTCTCCCTGTGTGTCTCTCTTTTTATCTCGCAAACAGACACAAGCACACATACTGTTGCTGTTTCAGTTGCTCAGTCATGTCCGACACTTTGTAACCCCATGGACTTCGGCACTTCTAAGTCCTTCACTATCTCCTGGAGTTTGCTCAAACTCACATCCTTTGAGTCGATGATGGCATCCAACCATCTCATCTTCTGTCATACACACAGGCATATGTTCTTTCACACATACAAACACCTTTATGCACACAAACATTCTCTTTCTGTCTTACACACACACACATATCATCATCATCATCCACAAAAATGTTAAGATGAGAAAGCTGAAGGTGGGGGACACTTTTCCAGGCCCTGAGCAGCCATTACCATGAGGAGGTGGCACTTACACCCTCTCTGGAGCCCTGGGGCACAGAAGAATCCAGTTCCTGATACCCAGCCTGGATAGCTTCAAAGGCCAGAGACATGGTAGCCTGTTTCTCAGCTCCTTCTGTTCACTTTTCCCTGCTTCCTTCCTCTCCCTGCTCTGAGGCTTCCCTCCCCTCCAGCATGACCCTCTAGGAAAGTAGCTGTGAGCAGAAAACAGGTATATCTGCTGTTCTCTTCAAATATTCACCTCAAGAATCCTGCCCCCTAAAAGAAGATAGAGTGTGTTACAATATTGTAAAGTAATTAACCTCCAATTAAAATAAATAAATTTATATTAAAAAAAAAAGAAAAAGACAGAGTGTGCTGTGCAAGGAGTGCTGAAGGAGTACAAACGACCCATATATCAGATTAGGGGATGGGAGATCATCATGCAATGCAAAAGATAGTTATCTGGGAGGAAAAAGAAGGGTGATGAGGGAAGGCTGGCCAATCTTACCTTGTGACACTGAGCTCCCAACACAGTGAAGTTTTCCTCAGAACCCTCAAGGGATCACCCGCACCCCCTTCCTCCCTCTAGCTCCGTAAAATCAGACAGAGTCCCTGAGAAAACCTCAGTCGTGGACTGAGACATGCTGACCTTTGGTCTGAGGCTTGAGATCTACAGCTAAGAAATCAGTTAGTTCAGTCACTCAGTCGTGTCCAACTTTTTGTGACCCCATGGACTGCAGCATGCCAGGCTTCTCTGTCCATCACCAACTCCCAGAGCTTGCTCAAACTCATGTCCATCAAGTCGGTGATGCCATTCAACTATCTCATCCTCTGTCATCGTCTTCAATCTTTCCCGGCATCGGGGTCTTTTCCAATGAGTCAGTTCTTCGCATCCGGTGGCCGAAGTATTGGAGCTTCAGCTTCAGCATCAGTCTTTCCAATGAATATTCAGGGTTGATTTCCTTTACGACTGACTGATTTGATCTCCTTGTAGTCCAAGGGACTCTCAAGAGTCTTCTCCAACACCACGGTTCAAAAGCATCAATTCTTTGGCACTCAGCTTTCTGTATGGTCCAACTCTCACATCCATACACGACTACTGGAAAACCATAGCTTTGACGAGATGGGGTGGATCCCCAGATCCTACATTGGTGCCTCACCCTCAACTGGTGGTCCATAAATGGACAAGGTGTCCTCATCATTTAGCTTTTACTTTTTTCCTATAGTTTGCCGTAAAGAAGCAAAATCATTGAAAATGTCAATATTTTTTTCAACAAGCTTAGTGACCGTAGGAAGACTATATATATAGTGTTTTGTCTTTTTTTTTTTTTTTTTTCACTTATGGCCAGATATTTTATTGTGGTTTCCACTTTCAAACATTTATAGAACTGTCTCTTCAAATACTATACACTATATTCTCATCTGTGAAATGTCCACTAGCCAAGGAACACCAAGGATTGCTGCAACTACCAAAGCGTAGAAAAAGGCAAGAAAGGACCCTGCCCTGGAGCCTTCAGAGGGAGCTTGACCCTGCCAATACCTTGCTTCAGACTTCTAGCCTCCAGAAATGTGAGAAAATGCATATTCCTGATGTTCTCACCAACGGTTTGCAGTAACTTGTTACAGTAGGCTGAGATTCTATGAGAATCTATGTATTAGATTCTCATGGACTGCAGCATGCCAGGCTTCCCTGTCCATCACCACTCCTGGAGCTTGCTCAAACTCATGTCCATCAAGTCTTGATGCCATCCAGCCATCTCATCCTCTGTCACCCCCTTCTCCTCCTGCCTTCAATCTTTCCCAGCATCAGGCTCTTTTCTAATGAGTTGGCCCTTTGCATCAGGTGGCCAAAGGATTGGCGCTTCAGCTTTGCCATCAGTTCTTCCAATGAATATTCAGGGTTGATTTCCTTTACGATTGACTGGTTTGATCTCCTTGCAGTCCAAGGGACTCTCAAGAGTCTTCTGCAATACCACGGTTCAAAATCATCAGTTTTGCGATGTTCAGCTTTCTTTATGATCCAACTCTCGCATACAGACATGTCTACTGGAAAAACCATAGCTTTCATTAGACAGACCGTTGTCAGCAAAATAATGTCTCTGCTTTTAAACATGCTGTCTGGGTTGGTCATGACTTTTCTTCCCAGGAGCAAGCGTCTTTTAATTTCATGGCTGCAGTCACCTGCAGTGATTTTGGAGCCCCAAATAATAAAGTCTCTCACTGTTTCCACTGTTTTCCCCATCTATTTCCCATGAAGTGATGGGACCGGATGCCATGATCTTAGTTTTTAGAATGTTGAGTTTTAAGCCAGCTTTTTCACTCTCCTCTTTCACTTTCATCAAGAGGGTCTTTAGTTCCTCTTCGCTTTCTCAGATGTCATCTGCCTATCTGAGGTTACTGATAGTTCTCCCAGCCATCTTGATCCCAGCTTGTGCTTCATATAGCTAAGAAATACATTGTGTGAAAACTCCTGAAGGTCATCAGCAGCAGAGGGCCTCAACACAGGGCCCTGGTCATCTATCTCATACTGCCTGTAGAGGAGAAATGGCTCCTCCTCCTCCTCACCACGTGGCTGATATCCTCAAAGCCTGCTGCCATCTCTCGGAAGAATCTCACAGGGCTAGGTACAGAACCTCAGCAGCTGGGAGTGAGGCCATCCAGGCCAGTCCTTAGCACCAGGCCCCAAGCACCAGGAAAACCATGATGCCAAAACTTCTTCAGCCAGGCTTCCAATCAGAACCTTCTCTTCTAATTCTGAGGCAGAAAAAAAAAATGCCTCTGAATTATCAGTTTTAAGAAAATTGCCAGAAGTGGACATGCCAGGAGAGTGGAAGAAGCTATACCTAGGGCAGGGCCCCAGTTAGACTGCTGTGCTGGAGTTTTCATCAATATAGCCCACAGTCTATCCACATCAGCTTCTATGCTTCCACATGCAGGCTGGACACAGTTCCATAAGTGCAGTTGGCACCAAAGTGGAGATGGGAAAGCCATGGGAGAACTGGTGAGATGCATCATTTTTACCATGCCAGGTAACTTTCCTGTTCCACTGTACCGCCATTGTGTACTGCTTTATTGTAAAGACGGAATCACCAGCCAGAAGTCATGTTTGGGGTTTTTGGACACCAAATGGTGGATGCAAATCCAGCCGCTGTGCTGTCGTTTCTCTCCTAAGGCAGAGAAGTGAAGTCTGGACTGGCTGTGCCAGCTGAGTTCCTTCTCCATATCTTCGCCCAACCCCACCCCAGCTCTGGAAGACCGTAGAGGGTGTTCATCTCTTAATAAGGATATAGGTATGAAATGGCTATCTTTTCCTGTCCCATGTGATCAAGAGTGTGCACCTTGCTGCCACTGAGATCTCGGGACAGCGAGAGTAAGTCTCAGGTGGGTCAGATATTGTGGTGGAGGACTTGAGAGTCAACCAGCAGGCCATCAGGTTTGGTACTAATTGCTTTGCTGTGGGTAGCAACCCACAGGGCTGCAGAAACATCACTAATTTTGCACTAAGGCAATTGCCTCTCATCCCTTGATAAGCACTCTTCTGGTGAAAATACACACACACACACACACACACACACACACACACACACTTTGCCCTATGCACTCCAGTTTATGATCATCCACTTTCTCAATCCTTATGGGTTGGGGCTGCTTGTACTACTTCCACCCATGGGAGAAGAATGGGATTTGGAATCAGAATTGGCTTCCTCACTTTCACTGAGCTGTGTAACTGTGCACAAAGCCTTTCATTTCTTTGAGTCTCAACACCATCAACTGCATCCACTGTAATATGGATGTAACAAAGATAATACCTACTCAACAAAATGAGGTACAGTAAATGAGGTGCAGTGTATGCAACTGCTCTGTAAAGTGGGGGGTGAGGAAGAGCTGAGCAGATATTATTCTTCTTATCATTGCTAAATATAAGAATAGATAAGAAAGTGTACTAGGAAGCTGGTCACATTCCCACCAAAGAAGAGAAAAAAGCTTGTCGTTCTGCAGGGGATAATAATCAGCCGCCTGTTGCTCTGGCTAAGCCGTGAGAAAAACACCATGAGAAAAGAATAAAAGCAAAATATAGCATACAGTATAATCTAAACAAAAGTACATCAGGTTGATTAGCTGGGATCGTCATGTCCTACTAAGCTAAGGAAAAGCATAGTGTGGACCTTGGAACGCCAGGTCAGCGCAAGTTCAGAACGCTGCTTGTTCACACACCAAGATGTTTTCCCAAAGTGTATGCGGGTCTATGACCTCCAGCTGGGTGATACTCCTTGTACAAGAAAATAACAAAGATAGCTCAAAGTAATCAATAAAATGGGAGATGTGACCAGAGACATAGGAGGCTGATTTTATCGTAGCACAACAGATAGTTTCTGCATGCTGAGACACTAAATAAAAGTGATATGGCTCCAAGGAACAGGGCTCTTGATCCAAGAAGTCTTGAGTTCCCCAATCCTATTTTTTAAAACTTTAACTCTGTCTCAAGTTCCTTTTTCCCAACTGTGCGTTAACCACTTTCGATCCCTACCTGCTGTGCTGGTCGCAACAAGTGGCACCCAAAGTGGGGCTTGAAAGTGAAGGATTGCCTAGAGGGCGAAGCTAAAGTTGAAATATTGGCGCACGGTCCTGAGGAAGAGTGGAGTGAGGCCTCTGAAAATCTCCCTTTGCGGTAAGTAACACTCTCTCAGGCATTGATAACCAGGGTTAAGCATGGACAATTCAGAAAGTTCGGAACAATACCGGCCATATATATGCCTCTTAAGGCAGCTTTTAAAAGCGAGGGGAACAAATATAAGTGAGGGCCAGCTACTGGAGCTTTTACAGACCGTTGAGAAACTGTTGCTCATGGTTCCCTTCTCTTGGTACTTTAGATTTAGGAACATGGGAGAAGGTAGGTAGTGAATTAGAGAAACTTCTTTGCCTGTATCTATCTGGCCAACTTGGGCACTGATAAAATCCATTTTAGAACCTCTTCAGACCCAGGAAAGCTCAGAAGAGAGTGAAGATGAATGTGAAACTCCATCAAAGGGAGGACCTGAATATGCAGAGTCCGAGGGGGTAGAGCAAAAAATGCAGGAGGCTCTTAAAGCTGCTGTTCCTTAGGCATCTTTGTTTAGGGAAGACGGGAAGACGGATTTCCTCTGCCTACTCCGCCCCCCCCCCCCCCGCCCTTCTTAACCACTGGAGTGGCTCAAGCTTTTCCTTCCTATGACAGACATCAGTTCTGTCACTCCTCTAGAAAGGTATTTGGCGGACTGGACAGGAGGGTGACTTGGAGGCTATGACTGTGGCATTTCCATTGACAATACATGAACGGATAGTTCCTGGGACAGATCCTNATCTTGGCTCAAGCTTTTCCTTCCTATGACAGACATCAGTTCTGTCACTCCTCTAGAAAGGTATTTGGCGGACTGGACAGGAGGGTGACTTGGAGGCTATGACTGTGGCATTTCCATTGACAATACATGAACGGATAGTTCCTGGGACAGATCCTAATAATCCTAATGAGATGTATGAGGCTGTACACAAGCAGATTTGATAGGGCCTACATGGGGCCTCATTGTTAAGATGGCTCATATTGACCTCACAAACAAAGAATAAAACCACAGTGATCCTTGAGACTGACCAAATTGCCCAAATGACATTATGTTTTCTCACTGGCACCCTATCTTCTCAAAGCTACGAGACCATCAGATTTCAGACCTCCGGCTATGTGACCACAGGACTCAACTACAGGCTAAAAATTAACCATCCTTGCAGAGAAATTTTCATCGGTGGTGTATAAGAAAGACCCCGTCAGGAAGGAAGGACGCTGGTTCTCCTTAAGGGCCAGTCACCCTCTCTTTTCCCTCTAATAAATTTCCCTTTTCTTGCATGACTGCCCGGCTTGCTCTCTTTTTCTCTGCACTCGCCTTACATTATGGTGCTGAAACCTGGAAGGGAAGATCCACCGCAACTGGGTGGGCTCCTCCACGTCCAGTGGTCCCCTCCCTTGGATCTTGCCAAGAAACTGAAGCGAACTCCGGGATGGGGATGGGACTCTCCACTTGCCTTGCTGGACTGACATCCACATACTGGCCCACATTTTATCCATTGATTACAAGGGTGAGAGAAATCCCATTCCTTCTCATCCTCTCTCTCTCTCTCTCTCTCTCTCTCTCTCTCTCTCTCTCTCTCTCTCTTTCTCTCTTGCCTAGTTTCCAAGTCCTAGTGCTAGGCAGGAAGATTCCCATGGCCCAATGGCCCTTGGGCCCTCAGCCTTGTGCCCCCATCTGACTTTGAAATAGGGGATGCCCATTTAAAAGCAGAGTATTATTACTCTCTGAGAAAGCCCTGAGACCGGGGACGTCTTTTCTCTTGGACCTTTCTCTCACCCTTGTCTAACCTCCCTATTTGGCTGCAGTGGGAAATTCTCAACCCCAGCCCTCAAAATCTACTCCTCTAGGATGCCTTGTCTGAAACCTAAAAGACTTGAGCTTCCACGTGGTGATAAGACCAAAAAGACTTATTTACTATTCTAACACTGTCTGGCCGCAATACAGACTTGATAATAGGTCCCAATGGCCAGAAAATGGAACTCTCGATTATAATACTCTATGGGACCTCGGTAACTTCTGCTGCCGAAACAGCAAGTGGTTAGAAATCCCTTATGTTCAGGCTTTCTTCGCTCTTGGCTCTCGACCCTCCCTCTGAGAATCCTGTTCTACTTCTCAAATACTCTTAGCCCACTCTGGGCCACATCTTCCTAATACCATGTCTCCTGATCCCTGTTCAGATTTTTCTTCTTCTTCCTTGACCCTTCCGACCACAGCCCACCCCCTATTGTTCCCAATCTCATTCAAGCCACTCCAGATCCAGTTCCACAACCTCCACCTTACGGCCCCTCCTCCCTCCCCCCACCCTTCTCAAGTGCAGGACGCTGCCACTGCGCAGCTCTCAACCCCCCTCCCCTGCCTGTGCCTGAGGCAAGATTTGAGACCTCAGACCCACCCTCTACCCGAGGGTCCCAAGGCTTTACCCGCGACCTCCCTAGATACCCTCCCCATACCCAGTCCTGAACAACTTTAAAACAGGAAACTTCACCGCAGGACCCTGCTCCTTTCCCTGCTCCACTCCTCCCTTTATGGGAAGTAGCTGGAGCAGAAGGCATTATTCAGGTTCATGTCCCATTCTCCCTCACCCATCTATGTCAGGCTGAAAAGTGTCTTGGCTCCTTCTCCTCAGACCCTGAGTATGGCAAGCCGCTCAGGTGCATGCTGATGAGATACACAGGATAGAGAACACTAAGCCTCTAGGGGCAATGGCTGTCCCCCTAGGTGATCCCAGCTGGGATTATCAGGCAGAGAGACCTGGACAAGCAGCCTGTAATCATATGGTTGCTTGCCTCATTGTGGGCCTTCAAAAGGCAGGGCATAAAGCTGTCAACTTTGATGAGCTCTGGGAAATAACTCAAAGACTAGATGAAAACCCTGCACAATTTCTAGACAGGTTAACGGAAGCCCTACAAAAATATACAAAATTAAACCCCACTTCAGCAGAGGGCACCATTGTCCTTAACACCCATTTTATCTCCCAGTCATCCCCAGATATCTGAAAGAAACTAAAAAAGGCAGAAGAAGGCCCTCAAACCCCTCAATGAGACCTTTTACATATAGCCTTTAAGATTTTCAATAATCGCGAAGAAGAGGCAAAGCTAGAGAAGGCCCAACGAGATCACACCAAATAACACCTTTTAGCCACTGCCTTGGAAGGAAGGAAAGAAAGGAAGGAAGGAAGAAAAGAAGCCACGTGGGCCCTGCTTCAAATGTGGCAAAGAAGGCCACTGGACCCGCTCATGCCTAAAGTCAAGGCCCCCTCCAGGTCCATGTCCCACCTGTGGCATAAAGGGACATTGGAAGGTCGACTGCCCAAATCCCCCTCTAGGGATCCAGACATCCCCTCCTGGTCCTGAGCAGGAGTCCTCTGACCCAGCTCTGCCCAGCCTCCTCAGACCCTGTGCTGAAGACTGAAGGTGCCCAGGGCCCCAGGCCCCCACTCTCACCACCTCTACAGAGACTAGGGTAACTTAACTCTTACAGTGGCAGGTAAGCCAATCTCCTTTCTCATGACACGGGAGCCACTTACTCGGCCATGCCTGCCTACTCTGGAAAAACCAAGGTCTCTCAGGTCTCTGTTATTGGGGTTGACGGTTTAATATCTACACCACGAATAACTGAGCTTCTGCCTTGCACACTTCAAAATACCCCATTTTCCCATTCTTTTCTCATACTCCCCAAATGCCCCACTCCTATCCTTGGGAGAGACCTTTTCTCAAACTCTGAAGCCTCTGTTACTCTCCCAAGCCCACCCTCTGATCTAGCCTGGCTACCGCTTCTCAATCCCACCTTCTCTTCCCCCGCCCCATTGCCCTCCTCATCCCTAAACCCCATGGTTTGGGATACAGATAACCCATCTGTTGCCTCTCACCATGCTCCAATTCATATCTGTCTCAAAGACCCCTCTAAATCCCCCAGTCAACCACAATACCCCATCTCCCAAAAACATCAACAAGGGTTAAAGCCTATCGTCACTAAACTCCTACGTCAGGGCCTCTTGCGCCAAACTCACTCTCCCTATGACACCCCTATCCTACCTGTCAAAAACCCAAATGGCTCCTATCGCCTGGTCCAGGTCCTGAGACTTAACAGTGCGGCTGTTATCCCCATACACCCAGTAGTTCCAAATCCCTATACTCTCTCTCTCATTCCCTCTTCCACTACCCACTTCACTGTTCTAGACCTCAAAAATGCCTTCTTTGCTATCCTTTACACCCAGACTCTCAAGACCTCTTTGCCTTTACCTGGACTGATCCAGACAATCATCACTCCCAACAGCTGACATGGACCGTCCTCCCCCAAGGCTTTCATCTTATAGCCCTTATTTCTTTGGCCAGGCTCTAGCATCAGACCTAACTTCTCTTGACCTTACTCTGAGTACTGTCCTCCAATATGTGGATGATCTCCTCCTTTGTGTAGTCCTTCGCTTACACACTCAACAACACACTAAACAACTCCTCAATTTTCTAGCTGATCGAGGCTATCAAGTATCTCCCGCCAAAGTTCAGCTCTCTCTTCCTAGAGTCACCTATCTTGGAGTCCTTATAACACCAACAAAAAGATATATTACTATTGGTAGAAAGTCCTTTATATCCACCCTACCACATCCTACATCAAAAACAGAGAGACTGTCCTTCTTGGGGTTAGCTGGACATCCAAGCCTCTGAATTCCTAATTTTGCTCTCTTAGTGCAACCCCTGTATCAAGCCACACGAGGAGATCTTTCAGAACCCCTAGAGCTAAAATCAAATATCTGCTCAGCCTTTAACACCCTTAAGCAAGCCATTCTCTCAGCCTCAGCTCTAATACTTCTTGACCTTTCTCCCGGCTTTGTACTCTATGTTACTGAGAGACACAAAATTGCCCTAGGAGTTTTGGGACAAAATCAGGGCCCCTCCTTCACCCCTGTCGCTTATCTATCAAAGCAATTAGATACCACAGTTTAAGGATGGCCAGCCTGCCTATGTGCTCTGGCAGCAGCTGCACTCCTCGCTCAAGAAAGTGAAAAACTTATTTTTGGAGCACCCACTGTCATTTGTTCACCACACGACTTTAAGGTAAGGACTTACTTTCTCACAAATTCATGACCCTTCTATCTCCTTCACGCATCCAACTAATTCATGTCACCCTTCTCGAATCTCCCGAGTTCTCCTGGAATGCTGTCCTACTCTCAACCCTGCCACCCTTATCCCTAATTCTTCTGAGCCCCCTATCCATACTTGCAAAGAGGCATTAGAAGACCTGATGCCCCATTTCTCCCACATTTCCTCAACCGCTTTTATTTGGTGGGGGTGGGGTGGGGTGGGGGATCAGGAAATAAGCTTTATTCTTATTTTTTGCAGTCAATTCTGATTTTACTTGGTATTTCGATGGCAGCTCCTCCATGACATCAGAAGGAACAAAATGTAGCTGGATATACAATTGTCTCTGACACTGAAATTATTGAATCCCAACCTCTCCCCTCAGGAACCTCTTCCCAAAAGGCAGAATTTATTGCACCAACTAAAGCCCTTACCCTTGCAGCTAACAAGAGAGCAAACATATACACTGATTCTAAATATACTTTTCACATCATCCACTCACATGCTGCCATTTGGAAGGAACGAAGGCTCCTATCTACTAAAGGCTCTCCCATAACTAATGCGCCGTCTATATTCCAACTTTTAAAAGCAGCTAACATGCCAGTTGAAGTAGGCATCATACATTACTGAGGTCACCAGGCGGCCTCAGACCCCATTTCATGGGGCAACGATGCTGCAGACAGAGAAGCAAAACAAGCTTCACTCTGATCACCAGCTCGACAACTTATAGTAATCCCCAACATAAAGCCGCTTTACCTCCCCAAAGAAAAACACGATTGTTACAAGAGGGAGCACAACCACAAGGAGACTGGTTACAAAAACAGGGCCGCTATGTCCAAAGCTGGAATCAAGATTGCCAGGAGAAATATCCATAACCTCAGATATGCAGATGACACCACCCTTATGGCAGAAAGTGAAGAGGAACTAAAAAGCCTCTTGATGAAAGTGAAAGAGGGGAGTGAAAAGGTTGGCTTAAAGCTCAACATTCAGAAAACGAAGATCATGGCATCTGGTCCCTGCACTTCATGGGAAATAGATGGGGAAACAGTGGAAACAGTGTCAGACTTTATTTTGGGGGG
>SJYA01003254.1:187770-198503 GCA_006410615.1 Neotragus moschatus | reverse complement strand
CTCAATAATTTCCAATGCAGCATTTTAATGAATTACAGTAAATGCAAATTGATCAGGAGCATAAGGATTTAATTTGTCTTTAAGGACATGCATTTAAACATTTAAGGAGAAAATGTGTCTTTCGAAACATATTTTGGATTATGTCCAGGGTAGCACATTAAATTTATTTTTTAAGATTTTAGATGAATCCAGATTTTTGGTATGCTCACTTGGTCATTATCAAGAGATGCAGATGGAAAGTTAATTTTATTTTTTAAATGGAATTCTCAAAAAGAGCTAAGAATCAGAAGGCCAGCACTCAAGTCCTGGCCTGAATATTTAATGTATGACTTTGACAAAGCTGCTTACCTCTGTGAGACTGTTTCACACTTGTGAAAACCATATAATACCTTGTGCACTTCACCTGCTTTTTTTGAGAATCAGATGAGATGATTTATGCCAGAATTTAGTGACTGATAAAGTGCTATGGGAATTAAACAATTATTTGCTGCCATGCACACAGTAGCCGCTTTATAAATATTTGCTTTTCTCATAAATATTAATTATGAAACAAATGACTTTCCTTTTCTTTGTGGTTCCCTTCTGTCATCACATACTCAATTTAGAGTTCACCTAACCCTCACCTATTTGGCTGGACTATACAGAGATGCTTGTTGCTACTTTTTGACAGTAGTTTTTCACAGACTCCCAGATTCCATGGAAGGAGCACTAATCGAGCTTTATTCAATTAACACAAAGAACTTCCACTTTTATCCTTCTAGTATGGCCTATTATAATATATTCTACTGATGATTTTGCTGATCAGCTCTGGCCTGAGGCAGGATAAACCGTGCCCACCCCAAATTGCACCAGCTTGTTCAATTGGTATTTGGTGGTGCAGTGTTGATTTATCTTTGCTGTACCAGTAGCTGAAGGCTTTGACCTAAAGTAACGTCAGGTGTGGAAGGCAGCCATTCAGAAACTCCAGAAGGTGTTCGCTCTAGCATACTTTGTTCCCCAACTCCAAAGACACAATTTTTGCTTTGTGTCTTTTCTCTCTAGCTTGAATCTCTTCTGCATCTGGACTCTTTCAGAGAGAGTTTTTTTTTTAACTTTTTATTTTAAATTAAGATAGAGAAAAATAATTTTAGATATAGAGAAACATTGCAAAAATAGTAAAAAGAATTCCCATATGTTCTACACCTAGCTTCCACTAATGTTAACATCTTACATAACAATAGTACAACTACCAAAACCAAGATATTGATGTTGGCACAATAATATTAACTGAATTACACACTTTATTTTTATTTCACCAGTTTTTCCACTAATGTACATCTTCTGTTCCAGGATACAAATAGGTATCCCAAATTTCACTTAGTCGTCATGTCACCTTAGTCCCCTCTAGTCTATGACATTTCTTCACTCTTTCCTTGTCTTTCACAATCTTGCCACTTTCAAAAAGTACCAGTTATTTTGCACAATGTCTCTCAATTTGATTAATATGATGTTCTGCCATGATTATACTCGGGATATGCATTTTTGTCAAGAATAGAAGTGATGTTAAGCCTTTCTCAGTACATTGTATCAGAGGATGTGTTGTTCAGTCATTAAGTCGTGTCCAGCTCTGCAACACCATGGACTGCAGCATGACAGGCTCCCTTGTCCTCCACTCTCTCCCAGAGTTTGCTCAGATTCATGTCTATTGAGTTAGTGATGCTATCTAACCATCTCATCCTTTGCTGTCCCTTCTCCTCTTGCTTTCAGTCTTTCCCAGCATCAGGGTCTTTTCCAACGAGTCAGTTCTTTGCATCAGGTAACCAAAGTATTGTAACCTTGGCTTTAGCAACAGTCCTTCCAATGAATATTCAGGGTTGATTTACTTTAGGATTGACTGATTTGAACTCCTTGCAGTTCAAGGGACTCTCAAGAGTCTTCTCCAGCACCACAATTTGAAAGCATTAATTCTTCAGCTCTCAGTCTCCTTTATGGTCCAACTCTCATATCTCTACGTGACTACTAGAAAAGCCATAGTTTTGACTATACAGACTTTTGTTCACAAAGTGGTGTTTCTGCTTTTTAATATATTGTCTAGGTTTGTCATAATTTTCCTTCCAAAGAGTGAGCATCTTTTAATTTAATGGTTGCAGCCACCATCCAAGTGATTTTGGAGTCCAAGAAAATAAAATCTGTCACTGCTCCCACATTTTCCCCTTCTCTTTGCCATGAAGTGATGGGACCAGATGCCATGATCGTAGTTTTTCCAGTGTTGAGTTTTAAGCCAGTTTTTTTGTTCTCCTCTTTCACTTTCATCAAGAGGCTTTTTAGCTCCTCTTCATTTTCTGCTATTAGCATCGTATCATCTGCATATCTGAGCTTATTGATATTTCCCCCAGCAAACTTAATTCTAGCTTGTGATTCATCCAGCCTGGCATTTCACATGATGTACTCTGCTTAGAAATTAAATAAGCAGGGTGACAATATACAGCCTTGTCCTTTACCAATTTTGAATCAGTCAGTTGTTCCATATTTAGTTCTAACTGTTGCTTCTTGACCTGTATAAAGGTTTCTCAGATGAAAGGTAAGGTGGCCTGGTACTCCCTTCTCTTTAAGAATTTTCCACAGTATGTGACGATCCACACAGTCAAAGGCTTTTAGCGTAGTCAGTGAAGCAGAAGTAAATGTTATTCTGGAACTCCATTACTTTTTCCATGATCCAACAAATGTCAGCAATTTGATCTCTGGTTTCTCTGCCCCTTCGAACCCCAGCTTCAGCTTATACATCTGGAAGTTCTTGGTTCACGTACTTCTGAAGCATAACTTGAAGGATCTTGAGGATAACCTTGCTAGCTTGTGAAATGAGTACAATTGTACAGTAGTTTGAACATTTGTTGGCATTGACCTTCTTTGGGGTTGGAATCAAAACTGACCTTTTCTAGTTTTGCATCACAGCTGAATTTTCCAAATTTGCAAGCATATTGACAGAAGCACTTTAACAGCATCATCTTTTAAGATTTTATTAAAAATTTCATTTAGTTTTAGTTGGAGGATAATTGCTTTACAATATTGTTGGTTTCTGTGGTACATCAACATGAATCAGTCATAGGCATACTCTTCCCTCTTGAACCTCCCTTCCACATCTCACCCCATCACACCCCTCTCAGATCAGATCAGATCAGATCAGTTGCTCAATCGTGTCCAACTCTTTGTGACCTCATGAATCTCAGCACTCCAGGCCTCCCTGTCCATCACCAACTCACAGAGTTCACTCAAACTCACGTCCATCGTCGGTGATGCCATCCAGCCATCTCATCCTCTGTCATCCCCTTCTCCTCCTACGCCCAATCCGTCCCAGTATCACAGTCTTTTCCAATGAGTCAACTCTTTGCATGAGGTGGTCAGAGTACTGGAGTTTCAGCTTTAGCATCATTCCTTCCAAAGAACACCCAGGGCTGATCTCCTTCAGAATGGACTGGTTGGATCTCCTTGCCGTCCAAGGGACTCTCAAGAGTCTTCTCCAGCACCACAGTTCAAAAGCATCAATTCTTCGGCGCTCAGCCTTCTTCACAGTCCAACTCTCACATCTATACATGACCACTGGAAAAACCATAGCCTTGACTAGATGGACCTCTAGATTGTCACAAAACACGGGGTTTGAGCTCCATGCATCAAACAGCAAATTCCCATTGGCTATTTAATTTTACATATGGTAATGTATATGTTTCAATTATTCTATTTCAATCTGTCCTACCCACTCCTTCTCCCACTGTATGCACAAGCCTGTTCTCTATGTCTGCATCTCCACTGCTGCCCTGCAAATAGGTTCATCATAAACCTACCTAAAGAGTCAAAAGATCTGTAGGCAGAAAACTATAAAACACTGATGAAAAAAAGCAAAGATGGCACAAACAAATGGAGAGACAGATCATGTTATTGGATTGGAAGGATCAATATTGTGAAAATCATTATACTACCAAAAGCAATCTACAGATTCAGTGCAATCCCTATCAAGTTATCAATGGTATTTTTCACAAAACTAGAACAAAAAAATTTCACAATTTGTATGGAAACACAGAAGATCCCAAATAGACAAAGCAATCTTGAGAAACAAGAATGGAGCTAGAGGAATCAGGCAAGATTTTCCAGGCAAGAGTACTGGAGTGGGGTGCCATTGCCTTCTCCGCCTGACTTCAGACTATACTACAAATCTACAGTCATCAAGACAGTATGGTACCACCACAAAAAAAGAAATATAGATCAGTGGAACAAGATAAAAAGCTCAGAGATAAACCCACTTACCTATGGACACCTTATCTTTGACAAAGGAGGAAAGAACATACAATGGAGAAAAGACAGTTTCTTCAGCAAGTGGTGCTAGGAAAATAGGACAAATACATGTAAAAGAATGAAATTAGAAAGACTTTCAAATATCATACACAAAGATAAACTCAAAATGGATTAAAGACTTAAACATAAAACCGGAAACTAGAAAACTCTTAGAGGAAAGCATAGGCAGAGCGCTCTTTGATGTAAATCACAGCAAGATCCTCTATGACCCAACTCCTAGAGTAATGGAAATAAAAATAAAAATAAACAGGTAGGACCTAATTAAACTTTAAAACTTTTGCACAGCAAAGGAAACTATAAACAAGGTAAAAAGACAACTCTCAGAATGGAAGAAAGTAATAGCAAATGAAACAACAGACAAAGGATTAATCTCTAAAATATACAAGCAGCTCATGCAGCTCAACACCAGAAAAACAAACAACCCACTCAAAAAATCACAGAAACCCTATATAAACATTTCTCCAAAGACATACAGATGGATCATAAACACATGAAAATATGCTCAATATCACTCATTACTAAAGAGATGCAAATCAAAACTACAATCAGGTACCACTTTACACCGGTCAGAATGGCCATCATCAAAAAATTTACAAACAATAAATGCTGGAGAGGGTGTTGGAGAATAGGAAACCTTCTTGCACTGTTGGTGGGAATGTAAATTGATACAGCCACTATGGAGAACAGTATGGAGGTTCCTTAAAAGACTACGAATACAACTACCATATGACCCAACAATCCCACCGCTGGGTATATACCCTGAGGAAACAATAATTGAAAAAGGCACATGTACTTTAATGTTTATTGCAGCACTATTTACAATAGCTAGGACATGGAAGCAACCTAGATACCCATCAACAGACGAATGCATAAAGAAGTTGTGGTGTCTACAACAGAACATTACTCAGTCATAAAGAGGAATGCATTTGAGTCAGTTCTAATGAGATGGATGAACCTAGAGCCTATTATGGAGAAGGCAATGGCACCCCACTCCAGTACTCTTGCCTGGAGAATCCCATGGATGGAGGAGCCTGGAAGGCTGCAGTCCATGGGGTCGCTGAGAGTCGGACATGACTGAGTGGCTTTGCTTTCACTTTTCACTTTCATGCATTGGAGAAGGAAATGGCAACCCACTCCAGTGTTCTTGTCTGGAGAATCCCAGGGACGGGGGAGCCTGGTGGGCTGCTGTCGATGGGATTGCGCAGAGTCAGACATGACTGAAGTGACTTAGCAGAGCCTATTATACATAGTTAAGTAAGTTAGAATGAGACAGACAAATATGGGATACTAACTCATTTGAAAAGACGCTGATGCTGGGAAAGATTGAGGGCAGGAGGAGAAAGGGACGACAGAGTATGAGATGGTTGGATGGCATCATCCACCCAATGGACATGAGTTTGGGTAGACTCCTGGAGTTGGTGATGGACAGGGAGGCCTAGCATACTGCAGTTCATCGGGTCATGAAGAGTCGGACACGACTGAGCGACTGAACTGAACTGAACACATATATATGGAATCTAGAAAAATGGTACCCATGAACCTATTTGCAGGGCAGAGAATCCACCTGTAATGCAGGGGACCTGGGTTCCATCTCTGGGTTAAGAAGATCCCCTGGAGAAGGAAACGGCTACCCACTCCAGTATTCTGGCCTGGAGAATTCCTTGGACTGTATAGTTTATGCAGTAGCAAAGAGTTAGACACAACTGAGCAACTTTCACTTTTACTTTCAGTGGAGATACAGACCTACAGAACAGCATTTTAGGATTTTAAATAGCTCAGTTGGAATTCCTTCACCTCCACTAGCTTTGTAAAGTTTAGTAATACTACTTTAGTAATACTTCCTAAGGCCCACTTGATCTCACACTCCAGGATATCCGACTTTATATGAGTGACCACGCCATCATGGTTATCTGGGTCCTTAAGACCTTTATTGGATAGTCCTTCTGTGTGTTCTTGCCAAGTCTTCTTAATCTTTTCAGCTTCTCGTAGGTCCTTATCATTTTTGCCCATTATTGTGCCCATCCTTGCATGAAATGTTTCCTTGATGTCTCCAATTTTCTTGAAGAAATCTTTATTCTTTCCTATTCTATTGTTTTCCTCTATTTTTTTGCATTGTTCATTTAAGAAGGCCTTCTTATCTCTTCTTGATGTTTTCTGGAACTCTATGTTCAATTGGGTATATCTTTCTTTCCCTTTCTCCTTTGCCTATTGCTTCTCTTCTTTCCTCAGCTATTTGTAAAGCCTCTTTAGACAACCACTTTGCCTTCTTGCATTTCTTTTTTGGGGGATGGTTTTGGTCATCCCTTCTATACAATGTTACAAACCTCCATCAGTAGTTTTTCAGGCACTCTGCCTACCAGATCTAATCCCTTGAATCTATTTGTCACCTCCACCGTATAAACATAAGAGACTTGATTTAGGTAATTTTGAATGGCCTAGTGCTTTCCCCTACTTTCTTCAATTTAAGCCTGAATTTTGAAATCAGGAGCTCATGATCTGAGCCACAGTCAGCTCCAGGTCTTGTTTTTGCTGACTCTACAGCATTTCTTTATTTTTGGCTGCAAAGAAGGTAATCTGATTTTAGCACTTACCATTTGGTTATATCCATGTATAGAGTTGTCTCTTGCGTTGTTGGAAAAGGATGTTTGCTATGATCATTGTGTTCTCTTGACAAAATTCTGTTAGTCTTTGCCTGCTTCATTTTGTACTCCAAGGCCAAACTGACCTGTTATTCCAGGTATTTCTTGCCTTTTTTTCTTTTTCAGTTGTAGCTTCCTTTTCATTTTTTATTTTATTTCATTAATTTATTTTTAAAATTTTGATTGGAGGCTATTTACAATATTGTGGTGGTTTCTGCCATACATTCACATGAGTCAGCCATGGGTATCTCTGTGTTCCCAATCCTGAACCTCCTTTCCACCTCTCTCCCCATCCCATCCCTCAGGGTCATCCCAGTACACCAGCCCTGATGTTCATCAGTGATATTGGCCTATAGTTTTCCTTTTTTGTGTGGCATCTTTGTCAGGTTTTGGTGTTAAGGTGATGGCATCCTCATAGAATGAATTTGGAAGTTTACCTTCCTCTGCAATTTTCTGGAAGAGTTTGAGTGGGATAGGTGTTAGCTCTTCTCTAAATTTTTGGTAGAATTCAGCTGTGAAGCTGTCTGGTCCTGGAGTTTTGTTTGTTTGAAGATTTCTGATTATAGTTTTGATTTCTGTGCTTGTGATGTGTCTGTTAAGATTTTCTATTTCTTCCTGGTTCAGTTCTGGAAAGTTATACTTTTCTAAGAATTTGTCCATTTCTTCCAAGTTGTCCATTTTATGGCATATAGTTGCTGATAGTAATCTCTTATGATCCTTTGTATTTCTGTGTTGGCTGTTGTGATTTCTCCATTTTCATTTCTAATTGTGTTGATTTGATTCTTCTCTGTTTGTTTCTTGACAAGTCTGGCTAATGGTTTGTCTATTTAAATTATTTTCTCAAAGAACCAGCTTTTAGCTTTGTTTATTTTGGCTATGGTCTCCTTTGTTTCTTTTGCATTTATTTTTGCCTTAATTTTTATGATTTCTTTCCTTCTACTAACCCTGGGGTGCTTCATTTCTTCTTTTTCTAGTTACTTTAGGTGTAGAGTTAGATTATTTTATTTCTCTCCTGTTTCTTGAGGTAGGCTTGTATTGCTATGAACCTTCCCCTTAGCACTGCTTTTACAGTGTTCCATAGGTTTTGGGTTGTTGTGTTTTTACTTTCATTCATTTCTATATATATTTTGATTTTGATTTTTTCTGTGATTTGTTGGTTATTCAGAAATGTGTTCTTTAGCCTCCATATGTTTGTATTTTTGCTAATTTTTTTTCCTGTAGTTGACATCTAATTTTACTGCATTGTGATCAGAAAAGATGCTTGAGATGATTTCAATTTTTTTGACTTTACCAAGGCTAGATTTATGGCATATTCCAGGTATCTCTTGACTTCCTACTTTTGCATTCTAATCCCTTATGATGAAAAGGACATTTCTTTTTTTAGTGTTAGTTCTAAAAGTGTTGTAGGTCTTCACAGAACTAGTAAACTTCAGCTTCTTTGGCATCAGTAGTTGGGGCATAGACTTGGATTACTGTGATGTTGAATGGTTTGCCTTGGAAATGAACCAAGGTTATTCTGTTATTTTTGTGATTGCATCCTAGTACCACATTTTCAACTCTTTTGTTGACTATGAGGGCTGCTCCATTTCTTCTAAGGGATTCTTTAATTCAGTTGATCATCTGAATTAAATTCTTCCATTCCCGTCCATTTTAGTTCACTGATTCCTAAAATGCTGATGTTCACTCTTGCCATCTCCTGCTTGATCATGTCCAATTTACCTTGATTCATGAACCTAACATTCCAGGTTCCTATGCAATATTATTCTTTATAGCACTGGACTTTGCTTTCACCACCAGACACATCCATACTGAGTGTCATTTTTGCTTTGGTCCAGTTGCTTCATTCTTCCTGGAGCTATTAGCAATTGCCCTTTGCTCATCCCCAAGCAGCATACTGAACACCTTCTGACCTGGGGGGTCTCATCTTCTGGTGTCAAAACTTTTTGCTTTTTCATAATGTTCATGGGGTTCTTGTGGCAAGAATACTGGAGTGGGTTGCCATTTCCTCCTCCAGTAGACCACATTTGTCAGGACTCTTCATTATGACCTGTCCATCTAAGGTGGCCCTATGTGGCATGGTTCATAGCTTTCTTGAGTTATGCAAGGCCCTTCAGCATGAACAACTGTGATCCATGAAGCAGATATGAGAAGATACGTGATAGCAGTATGTCATGACTGGAGATGTTAACCTTTATCATTTGATTAAGATATTATCTGCTGAGTTTCTCTAGTGTGAAATTATTTTCTCTTTGTAGTTAATAAATATCTCGAGAGAGATACTTTTAAGGTACAGAAATATCCTGTTTCTCCTCAAACTGTTGTTGACTAATTTTGGCATTTGTTAGTGGATATTTTGCCTGTAATAACTGCTACTGCAGTCTTCTAATGGTGATTTTGTACTTCTTTTATACCTTCTACATATATTAATTGTAATTCTTCTGTAAGGAAGAACTATCTTTTCTCCCTTGTTCATTTATTTATTCAATCAATTATTTATATCAGTCTGGACATTTGGGTATTTATTTTATCCAATGGTTTATGATTCAATAATATTGTTGCTCATTTTGTTGCTCAAAGTGTTCCATCTTTGGCCATTGGGAGCTTTTTCAGGTTGGTTCCAATGTTCTTTTGACAAGTCCCATACTTTTTTAATAACTTCCTTATTTTTTGGTACACCAGATGCTCCAAGTTCATCCTATATTTTTTTGTTTCTCAGCTCTGAAATCAACCACTTCTCCAGGAAGTCCTGGTTCTTTTTATTGAAGAATGATGTTTTAGAAAACAAGATCTGGGTGCTAAGTTGTTTGACTGCTTCTAGGCCCTCTCAGTGGACAGAACTAAGAAACATATGCACGTATATCAACTCATACATGTATACAGACCTCTATCTATCTCCCTCTTTCTATGTATATTTATACACATAGAGATATACATAAATCTTAAATGAATGAATCCACTGCCAGGCCTGAACATGGGCAACTCACTGTGAACTCCAACCAAGTATATGTGTATATATATACATACAGAGAGAGACTATAAATGCTCACATTTATAGTCAACTGATTATTTTCAACAAGGGTGCCAAGACAAGTCAATAAGGGGAAAAAAGGCTTTGAATAACAGTCTTATAGTTCTTAAAAAGTCTAAACACAGAATTACAATTTGACCCATCAATTCTGCCCCTGGTTATATACACAAATGAAATGAAAATTTATGTATATATAAAAACTTGAACTTGAATCTTCATAGCAACAATATTGCTTAATTTAGATACTTTAGATTTTAAAGAAATCTATCTGTGATTGATTTCTAGTTTAATTCCATTATTATCAGAGAACACACTTTGCATGATTTCTTTAATATTAAATATGCTTTTTGATTTTGACACAGAATATGTTCTACCTGTGGGAATATTCTATGTGTACTTGAAAAGAATGTGGGTTCTGTTCTTATTGGTTGGCATTTAGGTCAAATTGATATGTTGTTCAGTTCTTCTGTGCTCTTACTTTCTATGTACTTGTTCTACCAATTACTGACAGACTAGTATTGAGGTCTCCAACTATAATTTTAGTTTTGTCTATTTCTCCTTTCAGCTCTATCAGGTTTTGCTTTATGTATTTTGGAACTCTGTTGTTAGGTGCATGTACATATAAGCTTGCTATATCTTCTTAAATAATTTATTCCTTTATTATTATGTGATGTCCTTCTTAATCTCTGACAGTATTTCTTGTTCTGGATTTCACTTTATCTTGAAAATACTATAACTAT
>SJYA01003254.1:163689-177857 GCA_006410615.1 Neotragus moschatus | reverse complement strand
AAGGGGGGGGGGGGGAGAGAAGAGAGGGGAAAAAAAGAAAAGAAGGCGAAGTCCAGGCAAAGAAAATCAAGATCTGCTTTAATTCTTTTATAGCTGTTCCTCTTGGCCAAGATAAATTACTTTCATCTCCAGGAAAATCTTTTGGGGGTGAAAACTAAATTAGAGGGATGTACAAAGTTCAGAAATTGAATAAAGAAGGCCCCTATAGAGAGTTGGAGGAGCAGTTTGTTCTTCAGTCTTCAGTCTTGAACCATAGTTTGGGTCATTCGTTTAGGCAGGATAGTGCCATCAGCCTTGATTAGATCTGATTGGATGCACTTGAGGAGGGGTTTTCCATGAGAAGAAAAAGGAAATGATCACTAACTCTTGGTCAAAGTGCGTCCCATGGACCATATCCTTGTTGTGAAGACCGAGGGAAAGAGGTTCCTTCCCCAATCACTTGATGATGATCCATAGGTCCTAGAAGACTGGACTCCATTGTTCACTCAAAAAATGTCTTGCTTGGCCTCACAAATGTGTTCATTCAACAGAGACATCAGAAAGTTTCATGATGGTATGTGTGAAGCAATCACCATTGACAACTGCACAAGTGCATCCCCTAGATATCAGGGTGATGTCTAATGCCTGTCAACAGAGGACAACAACCTCTGGAATTCTGCCATTTCTTGAGTGTTGCAATAGTTTGGTGATATTTTTGGTGGCATGGATGGCTTCACAAATGACCATATGTAAAACTGGCATTGAATTTAAACTTTTAGAAGCCCACAGGGTTTTTAGTGATAACCGCAGTATAAAACCCAACCCAAATGGTGGTGAACACATCTGAATTGATTCTGGGTCTTTCAGCTTCTTCACATAGTTCCTTTGCATCACTTGCTGGAAATGGATCTTTTGCAAAGAAGGTTGCTTGATTCCTCTCGGATTATTCTTCTGGTTCAAGAGTGAGAGTTCAACTGCTGATCTAAAGAGGTTATAAACTCAGATAGGTGAGAGAATATGTCCAATAGCTTGTTGTTAAAAACCTATGTTTTGCATCTAGTAGGATCTTGGCAATGAGCCTCCCAAATATAGCAATTGTCCTCTGGCCACTGCAATAACAGCTAAAGCAAGCCCCTCACGGGCAGATTTTCTTTGACTGAAACTGCAGCCAGCCAGGGAAAGGGGGGCAAAAAATAACTGGACAAATTTTCTGGAACAATGCACTCCTGAAGTCTGCCCAGCCACACTTTTGCCCCACACTGTGGCACTGGGCTCTCCTGAAGCTGTAATTCACACACAAGCCAGAGGGCAAGTTCAGAGCTAAGGAACACCTGTGTCTATGAGGAAATGAGCTGGTCTGATCTCTGCCTTCTTCCCAGAGGCTACAAGAGGCTCACAAAGTCTTGCATTTCCCTATTCAGCAGGGCGGCATAGGCTGACTCATGGCAAGCAAGCATTAAGCAGCTACTTTGTGCCAGACTCAGTGAATACAAAATGAGTAACACCAAGCTATGAATAAATGTAAAGCTGATGAACTTAGCTTCATACATACATTTCTCAGCTGGTGATACGTTCTCCCAGAAATGGCAGACTCTACCATTCACAGGATCTGAATATCTGATCATAAAGAAATACAAAGTCTTGAAGTTTTGTGTAAGGAAGGGAAAGGTCAAAGGAAAGAAAGAAGGGAAGAACCTGAAAGATGTAACTTAATGACTTCAGTTAAAATAGAGTCTCTTCCTGCTACTGCTACTGCTAAGTCACATCAGTCATGTCCGACTCTGTGCTATCCCATAGATGGCGGCCCACCAGGCTCCCATCCCTGGGATTCTCCAGGCAAGAACACTGGAGTGGGTTGCCACTTCCTTCTCCAGTGCATGAAAGTGAAAAGTGAAAGTGAAGTCACTCAGTTGTGTCCGACTCTTCACGACCCCATGGACTGTAGCCTACCAGGCTCCTCCATCCATGGGATTTCACAGGCAAGAGTACTGGAGTGGGTTGCAAAGTCACCAATTCAGCCCTAACCCAATACCATGTTCTTTTTATATTTGTTCTGGTTCCAATACTAGAAAGGAATTTTTTTCTTTTTATATTTAACTTTGAAGAACCTGGGCTTCCCTTGTGGCTCAGCTGGTTAAGAAGCTGCCTATAGTGCAGGAGACCTGAGTTTGATACTTGGGGTGGGAAGATACCCTGGAGAAGGGAAAGGCTACCCACTACAGTGGAGAATTCCATGCACTGTATAGTCCATGGGGTTGCAAAGAGGTGGACACGACTGAGTGACTTTCACTTGAAGAACCTTTGGTCAAGATGGGACTTTGACAAGAAGCGGAGTTCAGTTCAGTCACTCAGTTGTGTCCACCTCTTTGTGACCCCATGGACTGCAGCATGCCATGCCTCCCTGTCCATCACCAACTCTCAGAGCTTGCTCAAACTCATGTCCATTGAGTCAGTGATGCCATCCAACCATCTCATCCTCTGTCATCCCCTTCTCCTCCCACCTTCAGTCTTTCCCAGCATCAGGGTCTTTTCCAGTGAGTCAGTGCTTCACATCAGGTGGCCAAAGTATTGGAGCTTCAGCTTCAGTATCAGTCCTTCCAAGGAATATTCAGGACTGATTTCCATTCGATTTGACAGGTTTAATCTCCTTGCAGTCCAAGAGACTCTCAAGAGTCTTCCCNGTCTTTCCCAGCATCAGGGTCTTTTCCAGTGAGTCAGTGCTTCACATCAGGTGGCCAAAGTATTGGAGCTTCAGCTTCAGTATCAGTCCTTCCAAGGAATATTCAGGACTGATTTCCATTCGATTTGACAGGTTTAATCTCCTTGCAGTCCAAGAGACTCTCAAGAGTCTTCCCCATCACCAGAGTTCAAAAGCATCAATTCTTTGGGCCTCAGGTTTCTTTATGGTTCAACTCTCACATTCATACATGACCACTGGAAAAACCATAGCTTTGACTAGATGGACCTTTGTCAGCAAAGTAATGACTCTGCTTTTTAATATGCTGTCTAGGTTGGTCATAGCTTTTCTTCCAAGGAGCAAGTGTCTTTTATTCATGGCTGCAGTCACCATCTGCAGTGATTTTGGAGCCCCCAAAAATAAAGTCTGTCACTGTTTCCACTGTTTCCTATCTATTTGCCACGAAGCGATGGGACCAGATGCTATGATCTTCATTTTCTGAATGGTGAGTTTTAAGCCAACCTTTTCACTCTCCTCTTTCACTTTCATCAAGAGGCTCTTTAGTTCTTCTTCACTTTCTGCCACAAGGGTGGTGTCATC
Organism: Neotragus moschatus; assembly: GCA_006410615.1. Taxonomy (NCBI): domain Eukaryota; kingdom Metazoa; phylum Chordata; class Mammalia; order Artiodactyla; family Bovidae; genus Neotragus; species Neotragus moschatus. The sequence continues at coordinate 174,601 of SJYA01003254.1, read as the reverse complement.
TGCATATCTGAGGTTAATGATATTTCTCCCAGCAATCTTGATTCCAGCTTGTGCTTCATCCAGCCCAGCGTTTCCCATGATGTACTCTGCATATAAGTTGAATAAGCAGAGTGACAATATACAGCCTTGATGTACTCCTTTCCTAATTTGGCACCAGTCTGTTGTTCCATGTCCTGTTCTAACTGTTGCATTTTGACCTGCATACAGGTTTCTCAGGAGGCAGGTAAGGTGGTTTGTTATTCCCATCTCTTGAAGAATTTTCCACAGTTTGTTGTGATCCACACAGTCAAAGGCTTTGGCATAGTCAATAAAGCAGAAATAGATGCTTTTCTGGAACTCTATTGCTTNACTGTTGCATTTTGACCTGCATACAGGTTTCTCAGGAGGCAGGTAAGGTGGTTTGTTATTCCCATCTCTTGAAGAATTTTCCACAGTTTGTTGTGATCCACACAGTCAAAGGCTTTGGCATAGTCAATAAAGCAGAAGTAGATGTTTTTCTAGAACTCTCTTACTTTTTTGATGATCCAGCGAATGTTGGCAATTTGATCTCTGGATCCTCTGCCTTTTCTAAATCCAGCCTGAATATCTGGAAATTCTCAGTTGACATATTGTTGAAGCCTAGCTTGGAGAATTTTGAGCATCACTTTGCTAGTGTGTGAGATGAGTGCATTTGTGCGGTAGTTTGAACATATTTTTGGTATTGCCTTTCTTTGGGATTGGAATGAGAACTGACCTTTTCCAATTCTGTGGTTTCTGCTGAGTTTTCCAAATTTGCTGGCATATTGAGTGCAGCACTTTAACATCATTGTCTTTAAGGACTTGAAATAGCTCAGCTGGATTTCCACCACCTACAAGGGCAAAAGAACAAGTCCATTTGAATAGATGTGTAGGGTAATTTTGTTAGTCAAGCTCACCTATCCAGGGACATTAGAAAGATCATAACCAGTCTCCATGAAGTGTGCTTCCAAGACTAGGCTATAATTGCAAAATATCTTTTGCCCCATGACTTTACTAGGGTTCATAGAAGCAGTGGTTGACATAGAAATGGATGTATTGAGGAAGAGCCCTAGGCTGGGGTGGAAGGGGTGGAGATGTAGCTAGCAGGCATGTGATCTATGCAGAAGTGTAGCTTCACTCTTATCCCACAGGGAAGCTCGAGAACACTAATCCTAAGCAAGTGTTAGTTGCTCAGTCATGTCCTACTCTTTGCAACTCCATGGACTGTGACCTGCCAGGTTCCTCTGTCGATGGAATTCTCCAGGCAAGAATACTGGAGTGGGTTGCCATTCCCTTCTTCAGGGGATCTTCCTGATCCAGGGGTTGAACCCAGGTGTCCTGCATTGCAGGCAGCTTCTTTACCATATAAACCACATTGGCCTAACTCTGCAGTAAGGAGAAGAGCAGAACTGGGGGCAATTTCTGCCCAGATTGCTGGGCAATTTCTCTGCAGAAGTTACTCCATAAGCTATCAGCCAACAGTCCCAGCAGCTGGGACATGAGTACAAGGGTAGGAAAGGGGAAACTGGATGAGGCATCAGCAGCAGCATCTACCATTATCTTCTAAATCAGGAGTCAGCAAACTTTTTCTATAAAGGGACAAATAAAAAAGAGTTTAAGCTTTTGTCATAGTCTCAGTCACAACCATTCAGCTCTATCATCATCACACAAAAGGAGCCATAAACAAAATGCAAACAGTGCACAAAGCTGTGTTCTAATAAAATGTTATTTACAAAAATAAGTGCTTATGTTTTTCACCTGTCTTTTTGAAGACATGGAGCCATCTTGGTCTGTCATCAGTACCAGGCAGATATGAAATGTAGTGGAAAAGTTTGGGCTGCTAATTACAGCCTTGTCTCTCTATCTTTTTCAGATGCAGGTGCCAGAATCCCAACTCTAATGAGCTCAAAGGAAATGCAGTCAGGAAGAGGCAGTACTTAGTGACTCAGGTAACCTAACCATGGTTGAGCTGGCCTCAGAAACAAACAGTTCCAGGAGCTTAAACTCCTTAGGACCTGCCCTCTGGCTTATTCAGTATTTTAGCTTTGGTCTCTCCTACTATCTGTAGACTTTATTTCTGTGCTAGGGAACATGGCCTCTGGCAGTTCTGGACTCAAATATTGATGCCCTCAGTTCTGGAGAGGAAAGAGGAACTTCTCTACCCAAAGCTAAGAAAGAAGGTAAGAAAGTTGGATCACGTGCTCAACCATGGGTTATTCACCCCCTTCTTTCTCTCGTCAAAGAGAGTCCAGAGTCATGGGACACAAAGAGAGTCTAGACCTGGCCACTGGGGAAATATTTTGACCCAGAGTCTCCCTTAAATTATGTCAATTATATTAACCTTGAGCTACTAACCTGGAGTTTCAGTTTTTCATCCCTCCTCAATGCCTACAGTAATATTTCAGTACTCAACAGATATTTCTTGAACACATACTATGTGCAAGATACTGTGCTAGATAGGTAGTGTGGATTTAGTTTGACCAAGACAAACATGTCTCTGCCTTCACTTAACTTCCTACAAGGGAGCACTGCAAACCCCAGAATAGCCAGTCTTCATCTTTTGTCTCAATGGTTTGAGAATCACAGAACAGGGTATGTTGTTTGAAGGAATAGTCTCCATTCACCGTCTTCACTTCTTCTCTCATTTTCTCTGGGCTACTGCACTGTCCTTCATCATTTCACTGAAACTACTCTGGAAAAAGTCAGCAGGGACTTCCTTATTGCCAAAAGGGGTACACCATCTTTGTCCTTACTTGCATTTGAGAGGGAATGGGGAACGGTTACTGATGAATATGGAGTTTCTTTGTGGGGTGATGAAAATGTTCTGGAAGTGGATAGTAGCAATGGTTGTACAACTTTGTGAATATATTAAAAACTACTGTACACTCTAAAAGGGTAAATTTTACAGTATGTGAATTATATCTTAATAAAGTTGTTATTAGAATACAGTAAATAATAAAATAGAAAAAATAGATGAGGCAGGAGTGCTTGCCAGCTACAACCTATGTATAGGGAAGTCATGGGACCTCCTCGGTGACATCAAGGTCAAAGCCTTCAGACTGCTTTCAGCATCTTTTGAATCCATAAGTGTGACTTCATGGTACAATAGAGGATTGCGAAGGGTTGAGTATTCTTTTCCAGAGAGTCACCTAAAATATCCAGCTTGTGTGCAGTTTGAGGGGCAGATGAGGAGGAAGAACAATCTTGCTTGAGCACCTGCCCTTGGCATACCAGCTATCAGGGATGGATACAAACGTGTAATTATACACTGCTTCAGAAAATGAGTCAGAGAGGAAGTAAGCAGAAAAACTGACATGTCTGCTAAATGAGAGGAAATTGAATGAAAAAACTGCTTCAGGGCCAACTTCGTGCGTGTACAACCTGTGCAGTCATACAGGACCCCACAGTCAGAAAGGTCTTGTGCTTGGTTTAATGCTGTGCTGTCACTGTCTTGACATTCTTAATAATTTTATCTTCGAACTTGTGTTTTCTAAGGGAAATCTGATGGAACAATGGAGCACGAGTGTCAGCAGAGAACATATGGGCAACATGTGTATGTACTGTTCCTTGTGATCCTGTTCACATACAACATTCATAGTATATCATGAGCACAGAATTCCAGTAGATACATGTTGCATCAAGAGTGCAGTGACCCTACAGGGCTTCACTGATGGCTCAGTAGTTAAGAATCTGTCTGCCATTGTAGAGCACATGAGTTCAGTCTGGTCTGGGAAGATTCCACATGTCGTGGAGGAACTAAGCCCACATGCCACAACCACTGAGCCTGTGATCTAAATCCCATGCTCTGCAACAAGAGAAGCTACCACAGTGAGAAAGAAGCCTGTGAACTTAAATAAAGAGGAGCCCCCACTCACCACAACTAGAGAAAGCCTGCATGCAGCAATGAAGACCCAGCGCAGTCAAAAATAAAGAATTTTTTGAAGAGTTCAGTGACACTAAAAGTGAATACAGGGCAAGTGCGCTTACATCCATGGCTAAGTAGAGGCAGTGATAGCCTGCAGAAGCCACATATACCACTTGAACTAGAACTTGCTAGGATGTCAGTGTCCTAAGAAACACAAACAATCAAGGGGCCTATTATATCTTTTCTTAGTCCTGTCACTTTGCTGCATTATCCAACCACTTATTCTGAAAATGATGACACAGAAGGAAAAGAGAAAGATAGGGCAACCCACAGTTCTTTTCACTTTTTCCTTACTAATCAGTAAGCTGAAGTGCTGGTAGCATGTGAGCATATCAAGAAGTGAGATAAAAATATTTGGCTTCATCTTCAAATTTTTAACAATTTCATTTTTGATCTAGTGTTTTGTAAGTTAAGCCCAATGAGACAATAAAGCAAAAGAGATAGAAGCAAAAAAAAAAAAATCAGCTTCATTGTCTGTAGTATTTCCACTGTTCTGGTAAAAATTAAATATGTACCTATGAGCTACAAATTATCAACTGCCTAATTTTGGTGATTCAGCATACAGGTTAATTTGCATTTAAAAGCAGAATTGGGCAATATAAAGATGAGTGGTAAAATTCATGTTAATAATTTGAATTTGTAATTTTTCTTGATTTAGAATCACATTAAATAGCAAATAAAGAACATCATGACAAATTGAGAGAGAGACCATGGAGGAAAGGACAAATTAGTACCATTTAGTACCTTTAATGTCATTTTGTTCTTGCTTTTTGAACAAAGGGCCCCACAGCTTTCTTTCACACCGGGCCTTGCAATTTATGTAACTGGAGATTACTTTTATGTCTGCATTTGTGGTTCTCAGAAAGTCTGCTGCTTCACAAGCCTACACTTTATGTTGGAGTCATTGTGTGGGTGTAAATTGTGTCAGTGGGTGTGTGTTAGCAGGAGTGTGGTGAGGTAAGGAAGATGCTGGAGAGGAGGCTGACAGTAGCAAATCCAAATTAAGAACACACAGAGGGGTTCCAGAAATGGAGGTGCTAGTTGGATTCTTTGAGGGGCTCAGTCTCAGTATTAAAGTCACAGAAAAAGAGCAGAGGTCTTACCTGAAATTTTCCAAGTCAAAGGATGAGGAAAGAGGTGGGGCAGAGGAGGAGTTTCTGCTTCACCATTGGCAGCAAAAAGGTTTTCAGATGCCTGCGTGAGACAGTTCTCTCTTGCAGCTAAAGGTACAGAATGTGAAGGAAAATCAGAATTGGTCATGTCATTTGTTGTGAAATATAAAGCAATATCAAGATTTACTCTGTGTTTTTCCTTTAGTGTTTTCGTGAAAAAAAGAGTTGCTGCCTCCCAGGGCCTGAGCAGTGTTTTCAAAATCATTACCTCTCATTGTACAAAATGAGTTTTAGATTATTTTCTATTTTTTAACATTTGTTTGAGGAGCTCAATATTTAATATATATTATCCTGCAATCAGTATTAAAATACTTTAAAGATACAAAATTGAAGCTCAATAAAATTAAGTAGTTTTACTCAAAGTCACACAAAAGCCTAAGTTAGTTAGTGTCAGTTGCTCAATTATGTCCAATTCTTTGCGATCCCATGGACTGTAGCCTGCCAGGCTCCTCTATCCATGGGATTCTCCAGGCAAGAATACTGGAGTCAGTTGCCATTCCTTTTTCCAGGAGATCTTCCCGATCCAGGAATTGAACCCAGGTCTCCTGCATTGCTGGCAGATTCTTTACTGTCTGAGCCACCAGTGAAGCCCCACAAAAGGCTGAAGAAGAGCCCAAATCTGTTGCTGCTTGATATAATGAATGGGACATTGGATCTCGTTCCCTTACTTTATAAAGACAGCCCATGGTTTCCTAATTCAGTATTGGTTGTGTGGTTTTGTGGGCTAAAAGGAATAATGACTCATTTTTAACTAAGAGCTACTTCAGATATTATAAGTCAGCTGATTAATAATCTTAATTCATCTGCAACATTAATTCTCTTTTGCCATATAGATGTGTATAAGAGACAGATTTAGTACCTTTAATGTCATTTTGTTCTTGCTTTTTGAACAAAGGGCCCCACAGCTTTCTTTCACACCGGGCCTTGCAATTTATGTAACTGGAGATTACTTTTATGTCTGCATTTGTGGTTCTCAGAAAGTCTGCTGCTTCACAAGCCTACACTTTATGTTGGAGTCATTGTGTGGGTGTAAATTGTGTCAGTGGGTGTGTGTTAGCAGGAGTGTGGTGAGGTAAGGAAGATGCTGGAGAGGAGGCTGACAGTAGCAAATCCAAATTAAGAACACACAGAGGGGTTCCAGAAATGGAGGTGCTAGTTGGATTCTTTGAGGGGCTCAGTCTCAGTATTAAANATGAGAAAACAACTAGCTGGAAAATCAGCAAGGATGTAGAAGACTTGCTATGCCTTGGAAGTACAACAATACCAAACAACTTGATCTAACTGGTGTCTATAGAACACTCCACTAAACAGTGTCATACACATTCTTGTCAAGTACATATAGAACTTTTTGCAGGATAAACCATATTCTAAGCAATAAAATTAGCGTTAACAAATTTAAAAAGATTGAAATCATTTAAAGCATATTCTCTGAAATATAATGTAATTTAATTTGAAATAAAACACAGAAAATATCATGAGCTCCAAAAATATTTCATAATTAAATATCACTTTTCTAAATTACCCATAGGTCAAAGAAGAAATTACAAGGAAAATATGTTTGAACTGCATGAAAATGAAATCACACGATATAAAATTGTTTCATATGCAGCTAAAGCAATGCTAAGAGAGGAGTTTATATCCATAAACAGCTATGTTAGAAAAGAAGAAAGACCTCAAATCAATATACTAATATACTTTTTTGTAAATTAATTTATTTAACTGGAGGCTTAAATTACTTTACAATATTGTAGTGGTTTTTGCCATACATTCACATGAATCAGCCATGGGTTACATGTGTCCCCCATCCTAAACCCCCTTTTCACCTCCCTCCCCATCTCATCCCTCAGGGTTGTCCCAGTGCACCGGCCCTGAGCACCCTGTCTCGTGCATCGAACCTGGACTGGCGATCTGTTTCACAAATGGTAATATACATGTTTCAATGCCATTCTCTCAAATCATCCCACCCTTGCCTTCTTGCACAGAGTCCAAAAGTCTGTTCTTTACATCTGTGTCTCTTTTGCTGTCTCGCATATAGGGTCATTGTTAGCATCTTTCTAAATTCCATATATATGCATTATTATACTGTATTGGTATTTTTCTTTCTGACTTATTTCACTCTGTATAATAGGCTGAATTCACTCCCAAAATGAGATAATTAAACATATGACAAGAAGAAAGAAAAAATAAAAATTAGAATGGAAATCAATGAAATATGAAACAGAAAATCAATAAAGAAAAATCAATTAAACCAAAGTTAATTCTCTGAAAAGATAACTAACTGACCTTACAGAACATAGAAGAATTATAAGGGAATACCATGAACAACTTTATGACAAGTCAGTTTAAATGAAATGTATCTTTCAGGTTAAATGAAATGTATGAATACCTATGAATTTAAATACCTATGAGTTCAAATGAAATGTATGACTACCTTACAATTATAAAGTGGAAGTGAAAAATAAATTCAAGTGATTAGATCTGATAGATAGAGTGCCTGAAGAACTATGGACGGAGGTTCGTGACATTGTACAGGAGGCAGGGATCAAGAACATCCCCAAGAAAAAGAAATGCAAAAAGGCAAAGTGGTTGTCTGAGGAGGCCTTACAAATAGCTGTAAAAAGAAGAGAAGTGAAAGGCAAAGGAGAAAAGAAAAGATATACTAATTTGAATGCAGAGTTTCAAAGAATAGCAAAGAGAGATAAGAAAGCCTTCTTCAGGGATCAGTGCAAAGAAATAGAGGAACACAATAGAATGGGAAAGACTAGAGACATTTTCAAGAAAATTAGAGATACCAAGGGAACATTTCATGCAAAGATGGGCTCAATAAAGGACAGAAATAGTATGGACCTAACAGAAGCAGAAGATATTAAGAAGAGGTGGCAAGAATACACAGAAGAACTGTACAAAAAAGATCTTCACNGGAAGGACTGATGCTGAAGCTGAAACTCCAATACTTTGGCCACGTGATATGAAGAGATGACTCATTTGAAAAGACCCTGATTCTGGGAAAGGTTGAGGGCAGGAGGAGAAGGGGACGACAGAGGATGAGATGGTTGGATGGCATCACCGACTCAATGGACATGATTTTGGGTAAACTTCAGGAGTTAGTGATGGGCATGGAGGCCTGGTGTGCTGCGGTACATGGAGTTGCAAAGAGTTGGACATGACTGAGTGACTAAACTGAACTGAACTGAATAAATACCAACAGACTCTTTTGGATGTGTATAGGGAAGGAGTCACATGAAAGTTAAATTTCCAGGGGCTGCACAATTCTTTGTGTAGAAACAGTTGTTGTTCAGTTGCTCAGTTGTGTCCAACTCTTTGTGACCCCATAAACTTCAGAATGCCAGGTTTTCCTGTCCTGGAGTTTGCTCAAACTCATGTCCATTGAGTTGGTGATGGCATCCAACCATCCCTTCCTCTGTTATCTTCTTCTCCTGCCTTCAATCTTTCCAAGCATCAGGGTCTTTTCTAATGAGTCGGCTCTTCACGTCAGGTGGCCAAAATATTGGTGCTTCAGCTTCAGCATCAGTCCTGCCAATGAATATCCAGGGTTGATTTCCTTTAGGATTGACTGATTGGATCTCCTTGCAGTAGAAACTCATCCCACTGGTTAGTTCCCTCACCTGCATCAGGACACCTTGCTCTCCAAAGTCTCTCCACTTATTTCTGAGAATTCATGGAAAACTTTTATATGTGTTCACAAAATTTTCTCCCACCTCAGCATTGGTTTTGGAGTCCCCAAGTCTGGTGAAGCCAAAAACAGGCCTTTCTTCGCCATTTCCTTCACCATTTCCCCCAGCTTCTGTGCTCTCTATGAGAGCATCATTTTCCAAGCCAGGGAAGCAGCTTTTTCTTCCCCTCAAAGCTGTGGATCATGAGGTATTTGAGTAGAACTGGGTCACTTTGAGTCCTTACTCTGATGCACCACACTGCTCTCTGGGCATTCATGAGGGGAAAACCTCCCAGCTCCAGGCTGCATTTTGTCACCTGGCCCCTTAGAAGCACCATTTGCTTCCTGAGTATTACGGGAAGCCTCATGAGAAAACCTTCCTTAGTTCCTGCCAGAAGCCCCTTTGCTCATGGGTCTCACACCTCCTTGCTGGCCATAAGCTGGGGTGCATGCCATGTTTTTCTCCTGAGTCACATGCCCTGTGTGTTCTGCCCTTATCTTCTTAGGCTTTACTGATGGCCAAACAGCTGTATCACTTTGCCTGAGGCCTTCTTCAGTATTCTGCCTGCCCTGCTTGTAGGCAGGTTTCTTGGGTACAGTCCCTGGGCATTGATTGACAAGAATAGGTGTAGTTAACTTCAGAGCCTGTGTTCTACTTAGGCTTCGAGAGTTCCTTGATACAAGGAAACTTCAGTTAACCACAGTGGTAACTGCCTTGATAAGACATTATTCATTCAGTGGCTCTTTTCTTACTGTCTCACTTCCTCACTCCTTTTCAGAGCTAAGTTCTTAGGGTTATCTCCCCCGCAAAACTACTTGCACTCAAATCCTTGTCTTCAAGTCTACCTCTGGAGGTACTTAAACTAAGGTGCTTCCTCATGTCCCGGTCTTTCCAGACATAAAGATCACACATCTCCTTACAGGCCTGCATTCCCCAGGCAAGATCAACACATACTGGTAAATACTTGAATAACCACTTATGTACCAGTTTCTTAGACATGGCCAAGGTCTGAATCCAGATTAGCTCCAACTGGGTCTTCCGCTACAAATATAAGAGGAGGAGGCAATGTGATCATGGAGGCAGAGACTATAGTCTGATGTAGCCATAAGTTAAGGAATGCCAGAGCCACCAGAAGCTGGAAGAGCTAAGGCACAGATTCTTACCTAGAGCCTTCTGAGAGAGTGCAGCCTGCTGACACCTTAATTTCAGACTTCTGGCCTCCAGAATTGTGAGAGAGCAAAACTATGCTATTTTAAGCCACCACATGTGTGGTAATTTGTTATGGCATACCTAGAAGACTAATATAGGCCCAACATTCATTTGTCCATTCATTTTGCCAGCATTTGATAATCACCTGTTATGTGCCAGGCACTACTAGACAAGAAGATAAGAGTCTCTCTCTGTCTTCTAGAAGTTTATAGTTAAGTTCAGGGCCTTATGTATGCCTGGATCATATGGGCATCCTACATTGGACCTAGCTAGACCTACTGGCCATTTTGCCACCCCATCCACTGCATAATTATGTGCAAGTTAAGAGTGCTAGGCTGCCACTGGAAATCTCTGAATACCTACACGTCTCTAGTACAGGGGATCATAAAGTCATGAAACTTGAGAGGTGATAGAGCTCTTGAAGATCATTTGATTCAAACTCTCCGTACCACCCAGTATAGGAATCCACTTTTCAGAGTTCCTGGTAAGGGGCCATTCAGCCTCTTTTTGAGCATATCCCCAGTGAGTAGCATATCCTTTTTATACTAAATCCTTCTTCATGTATGGGCAACTTTCACTGCAGGGTTCTCAACGTCACTGAGCCATAATTTGCCCGTTATGGCTTCCATCTAATTATCAAAATTCTATCCTTAAGGCCCATAAAAATAGGTCTAATTCTTTCACATAACAAGCCTTCAAATTATTGAAAACACCTGACATTTTCCCCCAGCTATCTTCTGTTACCTGGCAACTAGCCCAGTTTAACTTACTATTTCTCAGGTGAAGTGGTTTCTAAACCTTTCACCATATTGCATTCCTTCTCTAAATACAGTATCATTTATCCATAAAATTTAAAATACAGCACAGAAAATACTGTTTATATATCAATCAGAAGAGAATGGGACCACTACCTCCTTTGTTCTGGGCTTAATCCA
>SJYA01003254.1:147333-163538 GCA_006410615.1 Neotragus moschatus | reverse complement strand
TAATCCATGTACCCTAAGACTGCATTCATATTATAAAAAACGATGTTATGTGATTGATTCATTCTGACCTTGGCAGCCGAAACCTAAGTGTTTCACTGAATTTTCATTGAACTTGGTTTACCCTTATATGCCTTTATCCTTGATTTTGGAATCTATGTGAAATATTTTATATTAATTTCTGGAAATTGGCCCTTTTTTTCAGCTAATTTTTTCAAGCTGTTAAAATATCTTTCAATTCTGATTTCTCATCCAGAATATTAACTTGCTTAGGCTGACTCGCATTCCCATGCTCCCCCACCCTATTCCTGGAACTTAACAATATGTCTTCCGGCTTCTCTGGTTTAAACCCTTTCTTTTTGGACTCTTAGAACTTGTTCACATACTCCTTTAAGACATTACTCTTAGCCCTTGACTCTTGTCAAGTCATGACAACTAATTTCTGGGTCAGAGCTCAAATCTCTAAAACTCCTTCCAGCTATAATCTTTTATTCATGTTAGAAACTGACAGATACTCAAAATTATTACAGTTGATAGAGTGCATGTAAGTATAGGGGGTAGCTAGCACCTTATGAAATTCAGGAAGACTATGTTTTATAAATGGCATCAAGGCAACATACTTGGGAAGACCCTGGGGAACTATAGCATGTTTAAGAAGGTTCACAGCAAGGTTTTGGCACCCTTTTGGATTCTATTCTCTGGGCTGCAGGTATGAATCTGAAGAATCCAAAAGTGGCTCTCATAGGCCCGTGGACCATTTCCAAAGTGCTGGGGGCATCATCACCTGACATTATCAAAACTAACTCAGTAAGAGGAGCCCAGAGTTCACTAAGGTGGTTGAAAGTGAAAGTGTTATTTGCCCAGTTGTGCCTCTTTGCAACTCCAGGGACTGTAGCCCTCTAGGCTTCTCTGTCTATGGGATTCTCCAGGGAAAAATATCAGAATGGGTCAACGTTTCTTTCTCTAGGGGATCTTCCCAACCCAGAGCTCGAACCCAGGTCTCCTGCATTGGCAGGCAGGTTTCCTACCATCTGAGCCACCAGGGAAGGTTGTTGGGGTATAACAAATAGTATCTTCTCAATACCTTGCAGTTCATTTTTATTTCTCTACCTTTCTGCTATTTGTTATTTTTTAAATTGAAGTATAGTTACTTTACGATATTGTGTTAGTTCCTGCTGTAGTTGTTCTTTTTTGAACTCAAAGGAATGTCAGTAAGAGAGGTGAAAGGATGAGGTAGGAAGATGTGATGTGCGTGGGGGGAAAAAATCTTATTTCAATGCCATCTTTCTGATTATTTTTCTTCATTTTTCTGAAAAAATTCAGTGAGGGTAATTTGTGGTGGTAAAGATGTGGTGTAAGAAAAATAAAAGTAAAAGTACTATTTCATTAAGTTCAGTCACTCAATCATGTCTGACTCTTTGTGACTCCACAGACTGCAACATGCCAGGCTTTTCTGTCCATCACCAACTCCTGGAGCTTGCTCAAACTCATGTCCATCGAGTCAGTGATGCCATCCAAACCATCTCATCCTCTGTCATCCCCTTCTCCTTCTGCCTTCAATCCTTCCCAGAAATGGGGTCTTTTCCAGTGAGTCAGTTCTTCGCATCAAGTGGCCAAAGTATTGGAGTTTCAGCTTCAGCATCAGTCCTTCCAATGAATATTCAGGACTTATTTCCTTTACAATCGACTGCTTTGATCTCCTTGCAGTCCAAGGGACTCTCAAGAGTCTTCTCCAACATCACAGTTCAAAAGCATCAGTTCTTCAGTGCTCAGCTTTCTTTATGGTCTGATTCTCACATCCATACATGACTACTAGAAAAACCATAGTTTTGACTAGTTGGATCTTTGTTGGCAAAGTAATGTCTCTGCATTTTAATATGCTGTCTAGGTTGGTCATAGCTTTTCTTCCAAGGAGCAAGCCTCTTTCAATTTCATAGCTTCAGTCAGCATCTGCAGTGATTTTGGAGCCCAAGAAAATAAAGTCTGTCACTCTTTCTACTGTTTCCCCATCTATTTGCCATCAAATGATGGGACCGGATGCCATGACCTTAGTTTTCTGAATGTTAAGCCTGCTCTTTCACTTTCATCAAGAGGATCTTTAGTTCCTCTTCACTTTTTGCCATAAGGGTGATATCATCTACGTATCTGAGGTTATTAATATTTAGTAACATTTATAATATATAAATATATGTAAAGTACTATTTAGAAGTGTTATTATTTTACAAGTGTTCATATTCCTTATGATATTTAGATGCTAGCCATGCATAAAAGTATTTATGACAAATGATGGGCTAGAAGGGATAAAAAATAATAAAAATTAAGTAAGTACCATCAATCCAAAGTCTCCAATGATACTTTATACCTACACTGTACATTACTTTTCTCAAAGCCTTTTTCATGCATTAACACCTCATGACAACTGTGTAGAACTGCCATTATTATCTCTGCTCTGAGATGAGACTGGTTAGGTCAAGAGACTTGCCTAAGTTCATAAAAGTAGTGAGCAAAAGCAGAACTGAGAATTGAACTGTTATCTTTCAATGAGTATTGTTTACACTACAGTACAGCCTCTGAAAGAACAAACTGAAAATCTGCAAATTTTTAATCCTGAAAAACTGCAAGTATTTTTAGATTTCATACAGGAGTGGAGATACCCTTCTTTTATGTACAGATGGAAATAATGTAATCACTCTGCAACTCCCCTATCTCAGTCTATCTTAATTAGTCCACAAAGATGTTTCTAACTACTCCAATTTAATGATTTAACAAATGTTTATACTTGTAAGACATAAGGTGCTATGCTGACAAAGTGGAAATTACAGAGTTATCTTGGCTCTCAAAAATATTATCATCTAGTAGAGAAGACAGGTGTCTTAGTTACCTATTGCTGCATAACAAACCAACCCAAAACATAAGATGTGTATAAGAGACAGCCTTAGGAAGGATGACTATGATCAAAGCTAGTGGAGGTGATGAAATTCCAGGTGAGCTATTTTAAATCCTAAAAGATGATGCTGTGAAAGTGCTGCACTCAATATGCCAGCAATTGAGTTTGGAAAACTCAGCAGTGGCCACAGGACTGGAAAAGGTCAGTTTTCATTCCGGTCCCAAAGAAAGGCAATGCCAAAGAATGCTCAAACTACCGCNTATGATCAGCAAGGCAGCCACTTCTCCTCCACTCAAACTAAATATGACAATGTATAAAAATTTGTTGTACTGCAATATGGATGAACCTTGAAAACATTCTGCTAAGTGAAAAAAGTCAGACACAAAGGGACAAATATTTAATAATCCCATGTATCTGAGTTACCTGAAAAAGGCAAATTCATAGAAATAGAAAATAGAGTAGAGGTGAGGAGGGACTGGAGGAAGATGATGAAAAAGTTCTGGAAAAGGATAGTGGTGGTTATATAACATTGTGAATGTACTTAATGCCACTAAATTTCACACTTAAAAAATCATTAAAATTGTTACTTGTATGCTATGTATGTGTGCATGTGTGTGCCGGGGTCCAGCCCTGGTGGATCCAGGGAATTCGAAGCGGGGATGGAGTCAGAGTCTGGGAAAGGACCATTTAATTAGAAATATAAAGAGAGATTAGGAAAGAATAGTGTAGTAGGAAAATTAGTGGAGAAAAGAGGCTGAATAACTTAGTTTATGTGGAAAACTAATAAAACCTCAGGAAAAGAGGTTTGCACCATCTACGTTAGGCCACCGGTGCCCATTTGAATAGCGGAGGGTGCCCCGCCTTGGGCTTCCTCTCTCATGGGTCTTAGAAGCCAGGGCAAGTAAGTAGACTTGGCAAGCCTCCGTGCTCCAGATGGGAACTCAGCCTGAAAAGGAGAGGGAGGGAGAGGGAGAAAGAGAGAGAGAGATTCGACACGGGGGAAACCAGTCTTTCCAGTGACTGGACCATCCTCTATTTTTTGGAAAGGCCTTTTATACTTTTGATTGTACATAGAGATCAATGGATAATACAAAATTATGCAGTGTCAGCAGCCCTAACTCTTATAGAGACTAGGCTTTCTCTCTGCATACCTAGTTGTATACACAAGTCTTAGGTGATTTACATCATCTTCTGGCCAGAAGGCCAATTAGCATTTTATGGCCCTTTTCTGATAAGGGTCTGTCAACCAGAAAACTTAAAAGTGTTGTTCTTTCCAAAGTCTAGTACTACTCTCAGAAAGCACTAAATAAAGTTACATTCTTATATAGCAAGGACACAACAATTTATAACAATGAAAGAGGAGCACAGTGATTTATAACAAAGAGAAAATTCATTAACTCAAAAGTCTAGTATCGCTAACATCAAAAACTACTATATTACTTTTTCTATATCCCAATTACATTGATTAATATCCTACCAGGTGCCTAAAAGACAAAGAATATGGAGGCCTGGCAGCAGTCATTGACTCAACAGTGAAAACCCTCTACCAATATAATTCTTAGCTCTTTAAAAAAGGCTCTGTATCTTTAAGATGCTTTAAGCTTTGTGCCTTTCGTGGTTTGGGGCCTGTAAACAATCCCAGGTTGTAAAAGTCCGGGCAGACCAGTCAGGTAAGTTAGAGAGCCATCAGAGGGATTTGAGCTGAAACATTCCTTTCCTATGCAGGAGACCGGTTGGAGCTCTAAGTTAACTTTTTCCAGAGAAAGGCGGTCGGGGATAGTCCCCTGTAATGTCAGAAGAGTACAGTATAGCAAACAGTAAACAGACAGATTTTGGTTTTGGGGTAGATGCTCAGGCAGAGGACCCCTTGAGACCTGACTTGCCTTGCCCCACCAGGTCTCTCTGCATGACCTTGTCATGGGTGGGATCTCCCGTGCTGGCTCCCGGCATGTGTTCATGCTCAGTCACTTCAGTAATGTCCAACACTTTGTGACCCCATGGACTACAGCCTGTCAGGCTCCTCTGTCCATGGGATTCTTCAGGCAAGAATACTGGAGTGGGTTGCCATGCCCTCCTCCAGGGGATCTTCCCAACCCAGGGATTGAGTTCATGTCTCCTGTGTCTCCTGCATTGCAGGCAGATTATTTACTAATGAGCCACCAGGGAAGACTTATGTGTATTGTACTACAAGTTTAAAAAGTGTAAAAAATGTGCAGGATGCTGATAAAACAGTGAAATGGAAATTTACAATACAGCATTAAATGAAAATGTTAGAAAAGAAGAAATATCTAAAATCAATAATGTAAGCTTGTACTTTGGGAAACTAGAGAAGGAAAAGTAAATTAAACCTAAAGCAAGCAGAAGAAAGAAAGTAATAAAAATTAGAGAAATCAAAGAAATTGAAAAGAGAATTCAATAAAAGCAAAATCCAGATCTCTGAAAAGAGCAATAAAATTGGTAAACCTTTAGCCAAGGGGTTCCCAGCTTGCAATGCAGGAGACCTGAGTTTGACCCCTGGATAAGGAAGATCCCCTGGAGAAGGGAATGGCCATCCACTTCACTAATTCTTGCCCAGAGAATGGACAGAGGAGCCTGGTGGGCTATAGTCCATGGAGTCGCAAAGAGTCGGACATAACTGAGTGATTAACACTTACTTAGCCAACATAATCGGAGAAGGCAATGGCACCCTACTCCAGTACTCTTGCCTGGGAAATTCCATGGATGGAGGAGTCTGGTAGGCTGCAGTCCATGGGGTCGCTAAAAGTCAGACACGACTGAGCAACTTCACTTTCACTTTTCACTTTCATGCATTGGAGAAGGAAATGGCAACCCACTTCAATGTTCTTGCCTGGAGAATCCCAGGGACGGTGGGCTGCTGTCAATGGAGTCACACAGAGTTGGACACGACTGAAGTGACTTAGCAGCAGCAGCCGCCAGCATAACTAAGAAAATAAAGAAGAAGACACAAATTATCAATATCAGGAATAAAAGAGGTAGATCACAGCCAATCATATGAAAAAGTTACTAAGAGAATACTATAAACATCTCTATGACCATAAATTGAACAGCTTAGATGAAAGACAGAAACTACCAAATTTATTCAAGGACAAATAGATAACCTGAATAGCCAAGTATTGAAGAAATTGAGGTGATAGTTTAAAACCTTCCCCCACAGAATAACTCCTGGCCCAGATGATTTCATTGGTGAATTGTACCAAACATTTAGGAAGAAAAAAAATATATCAATACTGCTCAATCTATCATAAAAAATGCAAGAGGAAGGAACATTTTCCAACTCATTTTATGAGGCTAGCATTATCCCAATCAAAACCAAACTATACAAACCAATATCTCTCACAAACATAGATGCAAAAATCCTTTAAAAGTTACAAATAGAGTTCAATCATGTATAAAAAAAGGATATCAAGTTCAAGTGGGGTTCATAGCAGCAATACAAGTTCAATATTCAAAAATCAAAATTTAAAAATGTTTAGACATATGAAAAGACTAAGAAAACCCATATGGTCATATTGATAAATTCAGAAAAACTTTCAACAAAATTCAATATCCATTTATGATAAAACCTTTCAGTAAAACCAAGAATAGAGGGGAACATCCTTTACCAAATAAAAGCTCTTTGAAAAAACCTGGAGCTAACATTGCAATTAATGGTGAGCGATTGAATGCTTTCTCCTTGAAAACAGTAACAAGGCAAGGATACCTTTTCTCACACCTCTTAATGAAAACTGTATTGAAATTACTAGTTTGTGAGGCAAAGGAAAAACATATAGAAAAGGAAAGCATACAGAAAAGGAAAGCATACAGATTAGAAAGGAAGAAATAAAACGGTCTTTATTCCCAGATGACACGATTGTAAATATATGCAGAAAACTCTAACCTGCAAAAACAGCTATCATAAAAATGGTTAATAAGCAATTATATGGGCTTCCCTGGCAGTCCAGTGATTAAGAATCTGCCTTGCAATGCAGAGGACACAGGTTCAATCCCTGGTTTAGGAAGATCTCAAATGCTGCAGAGAAACTGAGCCCATGTGCTGCAACTACTGAAGCCCTCATGCCTGTGCTCTACGACAAGAGAAGCCACCACAATAAGTCCTCACACTGCAACTAGAGAGTAGGCCCTGCTCACTGCAACTAGAGAAAGCCCGCACACAGCAATGAAGACCAAGCACAACCAATAAATAAATAATTTTTTTAAATAAGCACTTATAAACATTCTTGAAACAAATTGAAAACAAACAGTTTCAGCAAAGAAATAGAAAATGTAAAGAAGAAACTAGTGGAAATTTCAGAACTGAAAAATATATTGACCAAAATTTAAAATTCATCAGAAGGGTTCAACAGCAAAATGGAGATGACAGAGGAAATAATCACCAAAAATTAAGATATATCAAAAGAAATTACCCAATCTGAATGACAGAGAGAAAACATATTGGAAAAATGTGAAAATAACAAGAAATCTAAGATTCATGTCGTCTGAGTCTCAGAAGAAGAAAAGAGAACATGAGGCTGAAAACTGGTGAAAACAAACCTACAGATTCAAGAAGGTGAGAAAAACCCAAGTATATAAACTCATATCCATACTCAGATATATTAAAATAGAATTTCTGAAAACTAAAGATAATGAATATATCTGCTAAAAATATTTTTTAGATTGGAAATTCAGAGAAATCTACTTAACTTTCTTTCTTTTGGAAAATAAAAGACAATAAACAGAACCAGGCTGCAAGATATAGACCCACGTTCATTCTTATTTGGTACAAACTAAGGTATTTATTTTTGTTTATTTTCAATATTAAAACAGTATTTGGTTTGGTTATTTATATCCTGCCTTACTCAAAGGAGCCTGAGACAGTTCACAAAAATGAATAAATTCAAATATTTAACCCAGCTATTTGGTTTGATTAAATCTGGAAAGATCTCCAACGCTGGTATGGCAGGCAGCACAATGGCCCCCGCAAAGATGTCTACAACCTAATTACCTGGAAGCTGTGAGTACTTTTTGTTACAAGGTAAAAGGAACTTAAGCTTGTAGATGGGATTAGGGTTGCTAATCACCCAACCTTAAAATAGGGAGATTATCCTGGATTATCTGGATGTGCCCAATGTAATCACAAGGGTCCTTAAAATCAAAAAAAAGGAGGCAGAAGAGGAGATTAGAGTGATGGAAACAGAGGACTCAACCTGCTGTAGCTGGCTTTGAAGATAAAGGAAAGAGACCACGAGGCAAGGAATGTGGATGGCCCACGAAG
The DNA here is from genome assembly GCA_006410615.1 of Neotragus moschatus. Taxonomy (NCBI): domain Eukaryota; kingdom Metazoa; phylum Chordata; class Mammalia; order Artiodactyla; family Bovidae; genus Neotragus; species Neotragus moschatus. The sequence goes on along the minus strand of SJYA01003254.1, from coordinate 155,382 downwards.
CTGGAAAAGGCAAGGAAATGGATTCTCTCCTAGAGCCTCCAGAAGGAATGCAGCCCTATGGATACCTTGATTTTAGCCCAATGAGACCCATATTAGACATCAGACTTCCACACTCATTAGATAATAAACGTGTGGGTTGCCATGCCCTTCTGGGTTGGGAAGGTCCCCTGGAGGGCAAGGCAACCCACTCCAGTATTCTTGCCTGGCAAATCCCCATGGACAGAGGAGCCTGGCAGGCTACAGTCCATGGTGTCATCAAGAGATGGGCATAACTGAGCAAATAAGCACTAGTGAAAGTGTTAGTCTCTCATTTGTGTCTGGCTCTTGTTGACCCTGTGGACTGTAGCCTTCCAGGTTCCTCTGTCCATGGGGTTTCTCCAGGCAAGAATAACAGACTGGGTAGCCATTCCTTTTTACAGAGGATCTTCCCAGCCCAGGGATGGAACCCAGGTCTCGTAATTACAGGCAAATTCTCTACTGCCTGAGCCACCAGGGAAGCCCTGTCAGGCACTACGTCTATAGTAACTTCTTACAGTTACAGTAGCCATAGAAAACTACTACAGGTGGGAAAATGTTTTTTCCAAGCACACATGTGAGGTGAATAGAAATTTAAATCAGCTTTACAGATAGCTGTTTGCCCTTTACGAATAAATGTTCAGTTCAGTTGCTCAGTCGTGTCTGACTCTTTGAGACCCCATGAATTGCAGCACACTCCCGGAGTTCACTCAGACTCACATCCATTGAGTCGGTGATGTCATCCAGCCATCTCATCCTCTGTCGTCCCCTTCTCCTCCTGCCACCAATCCCTCCTAGCATCAGAGTCTTTTCCAATGAGTCAAGGCTGTATATTGTCACTTTGCTTATTTAACTTATATGCAGAGTACATCATGAGAAACGCTGGGCTGGAAGAAGCACAAGCTGGAATCAAGATTGCCGGGAGAAATATCAATAACCTCAGATATTCAGATGACACCATCCTTAATGGCAGAAAGTGAAGAAGAACTAAAAATCCTCTTGATAAAAGTGAAAGTGGAGAGTGAAAAAGTTGGCTTAAAGCTCATCATTCAGAAAATGAAGATCATGGTATCTGGTCCCATCACTTCATGGGAAATAGATAGGGAAACAGTGGAAACAGTGGCNATCCTTAATGGCAGAAAGTGAAGAAGAACTAAAAATCCTCTTGATAAAAGTGAAAGTGGAGAGTGAAAAAGTTGGCTTAAAGCTCATCATTCAGAAAATGAAGATCATGGTATCTGGTCCCATCACTTCATGGGAAATAGATAGGGAAACAGTGGAAACAGTGGCAGATTTTATTTTGGGGGGCTCCAAAGTCACTGGAGATGGTGACTGCAGCCATGAAATTAAAAGATGCTGGCGTCAGCGCAGCCACGGCTCCTTCGATGCGAGTTGATCTACCCGGTTCCCGACCCTGACCTTGGACACGGGGTGGCTCCTCTCAGCTGTTCCTGTGCTGTCGCAGCCCGGCACTCTAGGCCGCTGCCCCTGACCTTGGACGTGGGATTACTCTCGTGGCTTTGGTGGTCGATATGGGATAGAGGAGGATAAACGGGACAAGGCAGCTCTCGGATATGACTACAAGGGAGAGACAGAAAAACATGAATCCCAGAGAGATTATTCCAAGGGCTTTGGCGGGCAGTATGGCATCCAGAAGGACCGAGTGGATAAGAGTGCTGTCGGCTTCAATGAAATGGAGGCCCCAACCACAGCTTACAAGAAGACAACACCCACAGAGGNTTGGAAGGAATGATGCTAAAGCTGAAACTCCAGTACTTTGGCCATCTCATGCGAAGAGTTGACTCATTGGAAAAGACTCTGATGCTGGGAGGGATTGAGGGCAGAGGGGACGACAGAGGATGAGATGGCTGGATGGCATCACTGACTCGATGGACGTGAGTTTGAGTGAACTCTGGTAGTTGTTGATGGACAGGGAGGCCTGGCATGCTCCAATTCATGGGGTTGCAAAGAGTCAGACACGACTGAGCGACTGAACTGAACTGAACTGAGTACATATCTGCTAACCCCAAACTCCTGATTTATCCCTCCCCCCTTTCCCTTTTAGTAACCATAAGAACACATCCAATTTTCATTTCTTATCACCATTCACTGGACTAATATTTAAATGGGATCAAGTCTCAGGAAAGTAGATTGTTGCTGTGACTGGGGCTTCCCTGGTAGCTCAGATGGTAAAGCATCTGCCTATAACATGGGAGACCTGGGTTCGATCCCTGGGTCGGGAAGATGCAGGAAATGGCAGCCCACTCCAGTACTCTTGCTGGAAAATCCCATGGACCGAGGAGCCTGGTAAGCTACAGTCCATGGGGTCGCAAAGAGTTGAACACGACTGAGCAACTTCACTTCATGAGAAAAGGCTGGAGAAGGCAATGGCAACCCACTCCAGTACTCTTCCCTGGAGAGCCCCAGGGATGGAGGAGCCTGGTGGGCTGCAGTCCATGGGGTCGCTAAGAGTTGGACATGACTGATCAACTTCCCTTTCACTTTTCCCTTTCATGCATTGGAGAAGGAAATGGCAACCCACTCCAGTGTTCTTGCCTGGAGAATCCCAGGGACAGGAGCCTGGTTGGCTGCCGTCTATGGGGTCGCACAGAGTCAGACATGACTGAAGCGACTTAGCAGCAGCAGCAGCATGAGAAAAGGCAAACTTTTTTCATTTTTTGTTCAATATTTGTTTTGTGGGGGTTTTGGTTGTTTTTGTTTTGATTGGAATAAAAACTCCTCCTAAGGCTGCCTAATGTTTTCAGATGAGCTTCTGTTTGCTGATTTAATCTTATCAGCAACAGAAAGACTCCTAAATAGACTAGGAAGCAAGGGCCCCTGGAAATTGGATGGGGAGGGAGTAGTAGGAGGGCTTCAAAGGTACTTCAGATACAACCTGAAAGAAAATCCATTAGGAGTTTGGGATTCACACCACTATATATAAAATACATAAACAAAAAGGACCTACTGTATAACACAGGGAACTCTACTCAATATCTTATAATAACCTATAAGAGAAAAGAATCTGAAAAGGAATATATATATATGATGTATTTATATGTGTGTGTATATAACTGAATCACTTTGCTGTACACTTGAAACTAACATTGTAAATTAATTACATCTCAATTTTACAAAAAGAAAAGAAAATCCAGGACAAGAAGCTGAACTGACACAAATTATTACTCACCATTAACAGCAAAACCCAGGGAAAACTAACATTTTGCTAGGCATACTCCTCCCCTTTTTCCAGTTCACTCCATTTTCCCTGCCTCCTTGGGGTTAGGACTGCAAGTAACAGTGAGGAAAAGGACAGGACTAGGCATATTGAGAGGGCAGAGAAGTTAAGCCTGTGAGGGGAAATATGCCTGACTCTGATAACAAGGGAAGGGAGATGAGAGAAGTTATTCTCATCTAAAGCTCAAGACACAGAGGTGGATTGCTGGCATCCAAAACAGAGGAGCCAAGGGGACCTGCTCAAGCTGCAACTCATGGTCCCCAGAGGAGAGGGAAAACATTTGGGAATTGAGAGGTTGGATGAAAAGTGTTTCCTAATATCTTCTGCTGGCAATAAAAGGGGATTTTCTTTCTCCCTTTTTTAAATCTCGCGATAAAGAAAGAGAATGGACACCCAGAGAAAAGAAGCCAAGCCTTCCTCCCTGCCCTTACCTCCCTACCATGGCTCACACTTTACAGCAGTGGTTCTCACACTTAGTGCATCAGAATCACCTGCAGAGCTTGTTGAAACCCACTGGGTCCCAACTCCAGGGTTTCTGACTCAGTAGTTCTGGATGGGACCCAAGAATTTTCATTTCTAACAAGTTCCTAGGTGCTGCTGCTCCTGCTGGTCCCATGTCCCGCTTATGAGAACTGCTGCTCCTCAAGAGAGCTGATGGAAGTCACCAGGAGGTCCCCAGTTCAGGTAATGTGAGGCTTTGAGGCTTGAGCTTGGGGCCCATGAGGGCTGATATGGGATCCAAGTCCCAGGATGGTTAGCAAACAATCAGTAAAGTGAAGTGAAATAGAAACCGCTGGATGTCAGTTTTCATATGTTATCACAAAGTAAATGCTTGAAACTGGTGAGTTGCACTTTTTTTTTAAGTTGAGGATAATAAACATTTCTTGAGCATCTATTATGTCAGCCTCTGTTTTAGGTTCTTTAAATGACCTAATCTTTGGGGTTTTTTTTAGTCTTTTTAAAATTGTTTATCGAATTATAGTTGACTTACAATGTTGTGTTAATTTCTGCTGTATAGCAAAGTGACTCTATTATACACATATAAACATTCTTTTTCATATTCTTTTCCATTCTGGTTTATCACAGAATATGAAATATAGTTCACTGTGATATACAGTAGGACCTTGTTATTTATCCATCCTATATATAATAGTTGGCATCTGCTAATCCCAAACTCCCAATCCTTCCTTCCTCTACTCATCTAATTGTAATGTTCACAGCAACACCTTTGGGCATGCATGTGTGCTAAGTCGCTTCAGTCATGTCTTACTCTTTGCAACCCTATGGACTATACCCTTCCAGGCTCCTCTATCCATGGGATTCTCCAGGCAAGAATAGTGGAGTGGGTTGCCATTTCCTTCTCCAGAGAATCTTCCTGACCCAGGGATCAAACCCATCTTTCTTATATCTCCTGAACTGGCAAGTAGGTTCTTTACCACTAGCGCCACCTGGGAAGCCCAACACCTTTGTAAGGTAGTGTTATTACACCAGGTTGCAGAAGAAACTGGTTAGTTAATAAATTGTGAGATTAGCTGAACTACAACAAATGACCACAACCAATACTACACAGCTCAGGTGATAAGAATCCTTACAGGAGATGAGAGCATTGGGTTACCCAAGTCTAGTATACTTTTAATATTTCCAGGAGACTCTGGGTGGGGGGTAGTGGTGCTAAGGTCAAGGGACCTGAGGTTTTCTAAAGCAGAGCCAGAATCAGGATCAAGATCACTAACATGGCACTGGATGATTTGTGATTTGCATAAAAAATAGCCAAAATCAGAGATACTGCAGTGAGACCTTGGGTCCAGTGTTTAAAGGGAACACTGTCCAGGTACTGAATGCTTTCTCGGATTTCTCTGACTATTTGCTGCAAATTTCACAAGGATGCAAGGAGAAGTGAATCTCTTTTTAGCATATTGGTAGCTGAAGAAATTTGACAAATTCTTTCAGTGGCCTCTAGCTAGGTAAATCCCAATAAAACCCTATGTCAGGGAATTAAGATACTGCATGCCACATGGCTTGACCAAAAAATTTTTAAAAGCCTGTGTATCTTATGCTGCAACCAACAGGTGCACAAATCACACTTTTATCATGATACTAAGGAAGAAAAGCAAAGGTCCACCATTTCAAACTGCAGTCTTCATTTTCCTAGTTATTCATTGGCATGAATCAATTTAGAACCCATTCCTTAGCAGATTAAAAGGTTACATTGGTTCCCCAAGCAACTAGTTTCTACATGTTCTAACAGAGCTTTGGGGATTTGGTTTGGTTTGGTTATTACTTTGATTCAAATAATGTAATAGCCATGCTCAGCCTGAGAGAAAGATGTAAGAATACTCAAATCTTTCTAATCTGGGAAAACAACTGCCATAAAGAACATGAGAGAAAAATATCAATTAAAAAAAAAAAATCAAAGCTCAGCATTGCCCAAGCAAGGGAAATACAGGAGGTTGAAAATTCTCCTTTGCATGTGAATATGGGCAATGTTTTCTAACTCTGAGAAAGACACAGTCATTGGCCTTTTTCAACCACAACGGGCTTTGACTTTGAAGGATTTCGTGACTCATCAGTGAAGCTGATGTTCCTTGGGGTGTATCCCCCCCATTCCAACCAGCATCTTCTCTCCAGGCTGAGGTTGAAGTCAAGGTATGGGTGCACCAGCTCCAGTGCCCACACCTGAGGATGGTGCTTGGAGGCCATTCCCCATCCTGGTCTACCCCTTGCCTCTGGCCCCAGGCCTCTCTAAGAATTTCCTCTGTCTCCAATTCTTGGTTCTTATTAACTGTGAAGTCTCTCTCTCCTGCTCAAAAGAAAACTTCTAACTCGATTAGGTTGAACCATTTTGTAGGTAAAGAGTGATTAAATATCAGCCACTGCGTGTGTTTCAGCCTCATAAAATGGAACCGTCCGACTTCAGTTATACATGAGAAAGAGCTTTTAAGAGGAGAAAATTAGAAATATCAAGCAGCTACCTCCACCCCAATAAGAGGGCTTTGGGAGATTTCAGGGTAGAAGGGAAGGTTCCAGGTCGCCAGTGACACGAGCCCATAGCATTTTTATCTTAAATACAGAAAATTCCCTGACTCAGCCATTCCACAGTTGCGATTGACCCTTTTCAAAAAGTAATCGTGACCCCAAAGGATAAAAGTCCCTGACAGTTTTTCTTTCTATGGGCGGAGTGAGTAGCACCAACTGCCGCTAGGAAAGTCCTCAAGTTGTCACATGCATTTTGGTCTCTCACCTCTAGGAAGAAAGGTAGCCTGAAGGGTCTGATGGCGTGTGCCCTCTGAGCCTGGAAATTAGTCAATAAATTGTTCACAACCACAAGCAAAGAGCAATGCTTCTCCTGCAGGTTCTGCCACATTATTGCTTGAGTGTAGGCAAAGCTGTGGGGTTACCATGGCAAAGGTAATGGACAGTCATGTTGAAAGTCAATTATAAAAAATTGGTGTAATGTAAGGACTCTGACCCAGGATACACCACAGTGACTAGCCTGAGGCTCTGCCCCTGCATCCTTCCAAGTATCTAATTCAGGCCTGTCTGAATGAGGAAGTGGACTCTTCTTACTCACATTTTTTGTTGTTGTTGAAAAGCTAGAAATTAGAAATGGCTCCAGGATAGTCACAGATTTCTAGCTTTCATTTAAAAGAGAGAGAGAAAAAAGGAAAGAAATTGCAGTTTCAAAAATACATCGCTGCTGCACTGCCAAGAAGGGAGTTGAAATGACAAAAGATTTCAGGCCTGAGAGCACATGTGCCCCCTGCAGGGAGCTCATTCCTGACCTGAGCAGCCCACCCTCTGGAAGTTGCCCTGGCAATGCTGAGAGAAGGCAGCAGGGGAATGCCTCACATCCTGGCTCCATTAGCACCCCAAAGCCTCTGGATAAAGTAACCGAGCCACAGACTGACACATGAGAGAGATGCTGCTGCTTTGAGGCCTTAGAAACACAAAATCATTGTTGCTCCAACATCAGAGCAAGATCAACAAACACCATTGTCTCCCTGTATCCCTAGACTTTGTTATTTCCAAGATTTGACATGGCTTGGCTGCCTTTTCTGCAGTTGACATTTTTTTTCAAATTATTATTCTAATAGAAAATAATATGTGTGTGTGCTCAGTCACTACAGTTGTGCCCGACTCTTTGCAACCCTATGGACTGTAGCCCACCAGACTCCTCTGTTCATGGGATTCTCTAGGCAAGAAAACTAGAGTGGATAGCCATGCCCTCCTCCAGGGAATCCTCCTGATGCATGGATTGAACTAGGGTCTCCTGCATTGCTGGCAGATTCTTTACCACTGAGCCATCAGGGAAGCCCCCCAAAATTGTGTGTGTGTGTGTGTGTGTGTGTGTGTGTATGTATAAAATGGAATCACTTTGCTTTATACCAGAAAGTAACACAACATTGTGAATAAACTATGCTTCAGTAAAATATACAAATAAATTCAAAGTATTAGTCTCTTAGCAGATATAGTTTACTAAGAGCTTATGTACATGGTCTGTGCCTCAGTTTTCTCATCTGCAAAATGGAGATAATGGAGATAGTACATCTCTCATAGGATTGTTTTGAAGCTTCAGTGAGTTAATAAATGCAAAGTGTTTAGAACAGTTTCTGGACCATAGTTAGCATTTAATTTTTAGGTATTATTGTCATAGTATTATTTAGTTATTACTATTATAAATACTACCACTTCAATAACATATCAGGTATAATTGAAAGTCAATTATAAAAACTCAGTGTAATGTGAGGACTCTGACCCAGGATATACCATGGTGACTGGTGTGAGGCTGTCTAGTG
>SJYA01003254.1:98066-147195 GCA_006410615.1 Neotragus moschatus | reverse complement strand
TGTATAGTGACTGGTCTTGGATAAGATGAGAGTCTCTGCCCCAGAGGGGCTGCAAGTCTGGCAAGAGAGACGCAGAGGCATAAACAGTAAATAGCAATATCTATTGTGTGATGTCTGCTGAACCAAAGGTATCCAGAGTAATCCAGGCAAGTAGGAGGAGAGGAAGATGTAGGAAATGGGGCCACAGATGACCTGAGTATGTGCTCACTGAACCTGATAAGAAGAGTATGCAAAGGTCAGGAAAGCCTAACAGGGCCCCATGAAAGGGTATGAACAGTCTTTTGTTATCAGGTTGTCAATCTTCCCTGAGCTAGAGATGCACAAATTCAATTCCCTCTGCCAAACACTTGTAACCAAAGGGCAAAGGATCAGTAGGGGCCCCACGGGGTCTCACCAAAACCATCCACCTCAGTAAAGGGTACAGTGTGCCTCACCAGGGAATACAATCAGAAGAAACTAACCTGTGAGTCTTCACGTGAACTTTGATGATTTACCCCGCACCCCAAATTTCCATGAATCTGGCAGACAGGAATTATTCAGCTGTTGCTGTCAAAACATGATTGGAGGTAGGACTTGCACAGTGGCTGTATAAGGAGTCCAGCAATGCTCTCCCCAGAAAGACAGTGATAAAACTGGGGTAACTGTAAAAACAACAATAAATTGAGAGGCACTTATTCAGTAAAATCTACTGAATCTCAGTGAGAATGATGGGAATATTTGAGCCAGGGGCTACTCCCATCACAACCTGTTCTGTATTAGGGAAAATCTATGCTGTATGGGCATTCCCTGGTGGCTCAGACCATAGAGTCTGCCTGCAATGTGGGACATCTGGGTTTGATCCCTGGGTTGGGAAGATCCCCTGGAGAAGGAAATGGCAACCCACTCCAGTATTCCTGCTTGGAAAATCCCACAGATGGAGGAGCCTGGCAGGCTACCTACCATGAGGTTGCAAAGAGTTGGATACAACTGAGTGACTTCACTTTCACGCAGTCCATGAAGACCACAAGCTCCCATCCTCCTTCAGCTCTGGTTCCACAGTATGGAGGTGCCACTTTAGGTGGGGTGGCGTGTGGCCAGTGGCTCCNACAGATGGAGGAGCCTGGCAGGCTACCTACCATGAGGTTGCAAAGAGTTGGATACAACTGAGTGACTTCACTTTCACGCAGTCCATGAAGACCACAAGCTCCCATCCTCCTTCAGCTCTGGTTCCACAGTATGGAGGTGCCACTTTAGGTGGGGTGGCGTGTGGCCAGTGGCTCCCCTCTCCACATCCTCACTATGGCTCCAGATCTGTAACACAAAGGGTTGACTCTGGGAGGGAAAAGCAACTCAGGAAAAATAGTAGCTTATATATGTCCCTATGGCTCCAACTCTCCTTGGGGTTAGAGGGAGAGCTGAGGGCATGGAAAACTGTGAACACTGTTAGATCTGAAGCTCTGCTTAAGAGGGATGACTTAATTTGTGACACAGAGGAAATTAGAGAACATAGAGGAACTTCATGCTCAGGAGTATTATTGAAAACATTAGAGATTATACTGGCTAAAATTAGAGAAGACCAACAGCTACATGATACAAGGACAGACAAACAAAATGACAGTTCAGTTCAGTCAGTTTAGTCACTCAGTTGTGCCGACTCTTCGGACCCCATGAATCACAGCATGCCAGGCCTCCCTGTCCATCACCAACTCCCAGAGTTCACTCAAACTCANCCTAACAGAAGCAGAAGGTATTAAGAAGAGGTGGCAAGAATACACAGAAGAACTGTACAAAAAAGATTTTCACAACCAAGATAATCACGATGGTGTGATCACTCACCTAGAGCCAGACATCCTGGAATGTGAAGTCAAGTGGGCCTTAGAGAGCATCACTACAAACAAAATGACAGACCAGACAGAAATTCAGTAGGGTGATCCAGCAAAAAGATAGGCAAAGAGTACCCCGTTAAAATCATATTCTGGCCTGGTGCTTCTGAAAATCACATGCATACACGGGACTGGCCCTCTTAGGAGCATCCAGAAAGGGTACTTGTGAACTTCCAGTCCCCGAATGAATGTGAAAAGTAAAAGTGCTAGTCACTCAGTCGTGTCTGACCCTTTGCCACCCCATTGACTGTAACCGGCCAGGTTCCACTGTCCATAGAATTCTCCAGGCAAGAATACCAGGGAGGGTTGCCTTTTCCTTCTCCAGCGGATCTTCCCAACCCAGGGATCAAACCTGGGTCTCCTGCACTGCAGGCAGATTCTTAACCATCTGAACCACTAGGGACTGAATATGGAACATAATTCAAAAGTCTCCAAACTTTGAAAACAGTCCTCAAAGCATACACACATTGAACAGCAAAGGGTGGAAGGTTTATTGGCTCAGGGGGCATAAGCTCAATCTCTGGCCAAACACTGACTGACCAAAGCTCTGCTGACCATGGATGACCTCCAGGATGCCAGGCTTAAAATAAGAATAAGGAAAAAAAAATGAGCAGTTACATCACAAGCTGCACACTGCAAGAGAAATAGATTTTACAGAATTTGTCCAGGCAAGTCACTAAACAAATAAGCAAACACGCAACATAAAATGAGCAATAGGAACAAGAAGAGGGAGGACAGGAGGGAAGTGGACCAGCATAATTGGGATCCAGAGTTAATACAACATACTCTATAAAATGTAAAATTTTCACCAGAATGGTAGGATAGTCCCACAAAAAAGCAGGAAACTGTGACCCATGCACAAGGCAAACCAGGCAATAGAAGCTGCCACTGAGGGGGACAAGATGTTGGACTTAGTAGAAAAAGACTTCAAAGCAGCTATTATAAATATGTCCAAAGACCAAAGGAAAGCATGTTTAAAAAAATAAAGATATGATGACACGTTTCCTGAAATAAAGAATAGCAATAAAAAGATACACATTTTTTAAAAGAACCAAAGACAAAGTATACCACTGAAAAGTACAATAACTGAAATGAACAAATTACTAAAGGAGCTCAACAGTTGATGTGAGCCGGAAGAAGAAAGAAACAGAGAGATTAAAGATATATCAAAAGAGATTATGCAATCTGAAGAAGAAAAAAAGGAAATAATGAAGAAAATGAATAATCTTGGAGACAGCAGAGCGCACACAAACATATGAATAATGGGCTGGGAAGAAAGGAGAGGGACAAAAGGGTAGACATAATATTTAGAGAAATAATGGCTGAAATCTTCCCAAATTTTCTGAAAAACTCCTAATTTTCAATGCTGAAATTCAATCAAGAAAATCAATATATACCAAAGAATTGAAAGCAGGCTCTCAAAGAGATGATGGTAAACCCATGTCCATTGCAGCATTATTCAAAATAGCTAAAACATGGCAGCAACCCAAGTGTCACTGATAAATAAGTAAATAAGCAAAATGTGGTATATTTATACAATAGAGTATTATTCAGCTTTAAAAAGGAGTGAAATTTTAGCATATTCTGTAGCAGAGATGAACGTCAAAGACATTATGCTAAGCAAAATGTCAGTCACAAAAAGACAAATACTGTATGATTCTACTTACATGAGATACTTGAAGTGTCTCACATTTTAAGTGCTTTGAGTAATCAAAATCATAGAGACAAAAAGTAGAATAGTAGGGTTTCCCTGGTGGCTCAGTGGTAAAGAATCTGCCTACTAGTGCAGGGGGCATGAGTTCGATCCCTGGTCCCAGAGGATTGATTCCACATGCTGTGGAGCAACTAAGGTCATGTGCTTCAACTGCTGGGCCTGTATTCTAGAGCCCAGGAGCCTCAACCACTGAAGCCTGTGCACACTATAGCCTGTGCTCCACAATAAGAGAAGCCACTGCAATGAGAAGCCCAAGCATCACAACTAGAGAATAGCCCCTGCTCACTGCATCTAGAGGAAAGCCCATGCAGCAACAAACACCCAGCACAGGCAAAAATAAATAAACAAAGTTTTTTTTTTTTTTTTTAAATAGATTAGTGGTTTCTAGGGCCTAGGGGCAGGGGAACTAGGCAGTTATTTTTAATAAATACAGACTTTCAGTTTTACAAGATGAGAAGAGTCCTGGAAATTGATGGTGGTGATGGTTGTACAACATTAATACCACTGAAATGGACACTTTAAAATGTTTTAGGATGAGAAATTTTATGTCCTATGTATTTATTGCAATAAAAGATGGGAAAAAAATCATGGAACAGAGGCTTTGCCACAGATTTCTTAGGAGAGGGTGTATGACACAAAAATTCCATGCCTGTACCATGTGACAAACAACTCCTTAATGCCTGAGCTGGCTGTTCTGGGGGCCAACTCACTGGAGAATTTTGTGGGTCATTTTTCCACAGCTTTACCCATTTGCTACTCATAAGAAGTAGAAAGGGTAGTAATTACAAGCCATACCATGATTGGTACAGCATGTTTCCGGAAGTTAAGTGACATGCCTGCAATGAACTAAGACCGGAACCAAGGAGCAGCAGGCCAATTCCACTCCACACACCATGCTCAGCCCATTCTCCAAGCATCACCATGGACGACACAGAGAGGCCCTCCAAAATGACTGTCTACAAACTTCAACTCTTTGTGATCCCATAGACTGTCGCCCAGGAGAAGGCGATGGCACCCCACTCCAGTACTTTTGCCTGGAAAAGCCCATGGGTGCAGGAGTCTGGTAGGCTTCATGGGGTCGCAAAGAGTCGGACATGACTGAGAGATTTCACTTTCACTTTTCACTTTCATGCACTGGAGAAAGAAATGGCAACCCACTCCAGTGTTCTTGTCTGGAGAATCCCAGGGATGGGGGAGCCTAGTGGACTGCTGTCTATGGGGTCGCACAGAGTCAACACAACTGAAGCGACTTAGTAGCAGCAGCAGCAGACTGTAGCCCACCGGGCTTCTCTGTCCATGGGATTCTCCAGGCAAGCATACTGGAGTGGCTACCATGCCCTCCTCTAGGAGATCGTCCCAAGCCAGGGATCAAACCCAGGTCTCCTGCATTGCAGGCAGATTCTTTGCCATCTGAGTCACCAGGGAAGCCCTAAACTTTTTCTATAAAGGGTCAAATATTAAAGAGTGTAGGCATTGTGGGCCATATGGTCTCTGTCACAGCTACTGTAAAATTGTAGCAGGAAAGCAGCCATAAGACATGAAGAAATGGGAGTGGGTGTGAGCCAATAAAACTTTATTTATAATTGGTGCAGCCACGATGGAAAACAGTATGGAGGCTTCTTAAAAAACTAAAAATAGAGTTGCCATATGATCTAGAAATCTCACTCCTGGGCACACACTGTATCCAGAAAAGACAAAAACTCTAATTCAAAAAGATACATGCATCACAATGTTCGTGGCAGCAGTACTTACAATAGCCAAGACATGGAAGCAATCTACATGTCCATTGACAGAGGAACAGAAAAGAAGATGTGGTATATACATGTATACAGGTACGCTTATATATATATATATAATATATGTATATATATATATACAAACACACACAATGGAATAGTACTCACCCATAAAATAATGAAATAATGCTATTTGCAGCAACACAGGCGGACCTAGAATTTATCATACTAAGTGAAGTCAGAAAGACAATTATTATATGCTATCATTTAACATGTGGAATATAAAATATGATACAAATGAACTTATTTAAAAAACAGAACAGACACACAAACATAGTAAACAAACTTATGGTTACCAAAGGGGAAAGGGGGTTGGGGAAGGATGAATTAAGAGTTTGGGATCAGCAGATACACACGACTATATGTAAAATAAATAAACAACTAGGTCCTATTGTATAGCACAGGTAATTATATTAAATATCCGGTTCAGTTTAGTTCAGTCTCTCAGTTGTGTCTGACTCTTTGTGATGCCATGGTGGAGCATGCCAGGCTTCCCTGTCTATCACCAACTCCTAGAGCCTGCTAAGACTCATGACCATCGAGTCAGTGATGGCATCCAACAATTCTCCTTCTGTCTTCAACAGCATCAGGGTCTTTTCCAATGAGTCAATTCTTTGCATCAGGTGACAAAACTATTGGAGCTTCAGCTTCAGCATCAGTCCTTCCAAGGAATATTCAGGATGGATTTCCTTTAGGACTGACTGGTTTGATCTCGCAGTCCAAGGGACTCACAAGAGTCTTCTCCAACATCACATTTCAAAGCATCAGCTCTTTGGCACTCAGCTTTCTTTATGGTCCAACTCTCACATCCATAGGTGACTACTGGAAAAACCATAACTTTGACTATATGGAGCTTTGTTGGTAAAGTAATATCTCTGCTTTTTAATATGCTGTATATGTTTGTCATAGCTTTTCTTCCAAGGAGCAAGCGTCTTTTAATTTCATGGCTGCATTCACGATCCATAGTGATTTTGGAGCCCAGGAAAACAGGTCGTTCACTGTTTCCATCATTTCCCTATTATTCATCATGCAGTGAAGAGGCCAGATGCCATGATCTTCGTTTTTTGAATGTTGAGTTTTAAGTCAGTTTTTTTTTTTTATATCTCTTTCACTTTCATCAAGAAGCTCCTTGANAGCAAGCGTCTTTTAATTTCATGGCTGCATTCACGATCCATAGTGATTTTGGAGCCCAGGAAAACAGGTCGTTCACTGTTTCCATCATTTCCCTATTATTCATCATGCAGTGAAGAGGCCAGATGCCATGATCTTCGTTTTTTGAATGTTGAGTTTTAAGTCAGTTTTTTTTTTTTATATCTCTTTCACTTTCATCAAGAAGCTCCTTGACTCCTCTTCACTTTCTGCCATAAGGGTGGTGTCATCTGCATATATGAGGTTATTGATATTTCTCCCAGCAGTCTTGATTCTAGATTATGCTTCATTCAGCCTGGCAGTTCACATGATGTACTCTGCATATAAGTTAAATAAGCAACGTGACAGTATACAGTCTTGACATACTCCTTTCCCAGTTTGGAACCAGTCTGTTGTTCCATGTCCAGTTCTAACTGTTGCTTCTTAACCTGAATACACATTTCCCAGGAGGTAGGTCAGGTGGTCTGGTATTCCCATCTCTTGAAGAATTTTTCACAGTTTGTTGTGATCTACACAGTCAAAAGCTTTAGTGTAGTCAATGAAGCAGAAGTAGATATTTTTCTGGAATCCTCTTGCTTTTTCTATGATCCAACAGATGTTGACAATTTGATCTCTGGTTCCTCTGCCTTTTCTAAACCCAGCTTGAATATCTGAAGTTCATGGTTCATGTACTGTTGTAGTCTGGTTTGGAGAATTTTGAGCATTACTTGCTAGTGAATGAGATGAGTGCAATTGTGCAGTAGTTTCAACATTCTTTCGCATTTCCTTTCTTTGGAACTGGAATGAAAACTTACCTTTTCCAGTCCTGTGGCCACTGCTGAGTTTTCCAAATTTGCTGGCATATTGAGTGCAGCATTTTCACAGCATCATCCTTTAAGATTGAAATAGCTCAGCTGGAATTCCATCACATACACTAGCTTTGTTTGTAGTGATGCTTCTTAAGGCCTACTTGACTTCACACTCCAGGATGTCCGGCTCTAGGTGAGTGATCACATCATTGTGATTTTCTGGGTCATTAAGATCTTGTTTGTATAGTTCTGTGTATTTTTGCCACCTCTTCTTAATATATTCTGCTTCTGGTAGGTCCATACTGTTTCTGTCCTTTATTGTGCCCATCTTTGCCTGAAATGTTCCCTTGATATCTCTCAGTTTCTTGAAGAGATCTCTATAGTCTTTCCCATTTTGTTGTTTTCCTCTATTTCTTTGCAATGATCACTTAGGCAGGCTTTCTTATGTCTCCTTGCTATTCTTTGGAACTCTGAATTTAGAAGGATATATCTTTCCTTTTCTCCTTAACCTTTTACTTCTCTTCTTTTCTCAGATATTTGTAAGGCCTCCCTAGACAATCATTTTGCCTTTTTGCATTTCCTTGTCTTGGCCTCCTGTATAATGTTAAGAACCTCTGTCCATAGTTCTTCTGACACTCTATCAGATTTAATGCCTTGAATTTATTTGTCATCTCCACTGTATAATCATAAGGGATTTTATTTAGATCATACCTGAATGGTCTATTGGTTTTCCCTACTTTCTTCAATTGAAGTCTGAATTTGGCAGTAAGGAGTTCATGATCTGAGCTACAGTCAGCTCCTGGCCTTGTTTTTGCTGACTGTATAGAGCTTCTCCATCTTTGGCTGCAAACAATATATTCAATCTCACTTCGGTATTGACTACCTGGTGATGTCCATGTGTAAATTCGTCTATTGTGTTGTTGGGATTAATTAAATATCCTGTAATAAACCATAATTGAAAAGAATATGAAAAAGAATATATATTTATGTGTGTATATATACATATAATATATATGTATAACTGAATCATTTTATCACTTTGCTATACACCAGAAACTAAAACAACAGTGTAAATCAACTATATTCCAAGTTTTTTAAAATGTAACAAGAAAAAAATCTTTATTTACAGAAACAGGTGGCAGATTGGATTTTCCCCCTACCAGCCCAATCTGCCTATCTTAGGTCTGCACGCTTGCGATGGAGATAGTCCCACCCTCGCCAGTGAAGAGTCAGCTCTTTGATGCAAAATCTCTTGGCTGTGAAATTGTCTCAGGTTTACCTTAGGCATAAGTAACACCTGGCTGCTTGTGGAACTAGCCTTATGCTGCTCAGGGCATCTACTGTTCTCCTTGTCCCAGATCATTTCCTCTGTTTTGCTCCCTGCACCACTTGCAAACCAGCTCTCTTAGCTCCCCGAGGAAGATTGCTCTCTGATTCTTTAGGATTTCACTTCAGTCCCCACCCCCCTTCCCACTGTGTTTCTCTGCTCCCTCAAAGTACAAAATCACCCTCCAGTCCTTTTTTGATTTGCCTCTGATCAGCCACAATGTTCCTCTCCCAAGCGCTCACCACAACTCTTCTATCTTTGAGTAAAACGACATGCCCCTGGAGTCTCAGTTTCTTTTGTTTAAATGGTATGTGAATCATTTCTCAATTTTTTAGTGAATAACTTTGACATGTAACATTGTATGGATCAAAGGTATTTGCTCACATATTGATATTTATCGTATTATATAATTATAGTACAATATTATCATTTACATTTATACTGTGTATTAGATCTCTATGGTTCATTTACTATTCTCTACAAGTTTATACCCTTAAACACCATCACTCTGATGCCCCTGCCCCCATTCTCTGGTAATGACCATTCTACTGTTTTTTCATAGGCTTCACTTTTTTAGATTTCACATTCAAGTGATGTCCTCCTTTTTCACTCTGAAACCTCAAATATCTTTCAACAGCTTCCCTTCTCTCCATTCTGGCTCTGATCAGATCACTGAATTCCGTAGAGATGGTGATCTGTTATCAGTTTTTTCATGGAAAGAGAATTTTTTAAAGCTTCATTCATTCAGTCATTTCATCCTCTCAGCAAATTTTGATTGAGTTCTTGCTATGGGATGAACAAGACAAGAATAACCCTGACCCCTTTGAAATTAGCAGTCCAGTTTGGGAAACAGGTCAGTAGGCAATCAGAACAGAGGAGATCCTGGGGGAAAGTGTAGGAGAAGTGCCTAATCTCATTTCTTAATCTGTTTGGCTCTGCACAGAGTAGGATAAAACAATATAATCACTGATCTGGGGCAAAGCATCTGGCTTCATCAGTAGGCTTTTTAACAGGAAGATAAGTACTGCTGTTTCCAGTACTGGGCCTATATTTTTGAGTCTGCAGAAGTATTCTTGGATTCATGGCAGGTTTGTATTCCTTTGCAGGTTTTTGCCAGCTCTGGTTGCCACCTAACAGCATACACATCAGAAAGGCATAGAGGTCCAGGGGCCTTCCAGATTCTCTGCATAGCCAGTCCAATTGTTGGCTTTAGTCTTTCATAAATGAGGGACATATATGCTCAGCCCTTAGGTTGTGGATCTCAGCATATTAAGTTAAGGGTCTGTAAAAGCTCCCCACAAGCTATTAATTGAAGCCCATGCAAAGAAAATAATACATTAGAAAACTTTTTGTTATGTAGGCGGGCTACCATGGTAACAACCAATTTCTCCCAGATCTGGGCAATTTTAAATTCAAAGTGTATTGAAAAATCCATTTGTGTTTACAGGATTTAAAGCTTCAAGAAGGGTCACAAGGTGGTAGGTGCTACAGATTAACCACAAAGATAATATTGGTGTCCGCTTCTGGGAAATGTGCGTCTCATTGATTCTACCTTACTTGGCACATCAGGCAGCCCTCCAGCCATTTCTCATAACAGAAAGAAAACAAAGCAAATCCAGGCCTCTTTACGTATGCAGTGAAAGCTGCTTCTCCACAAAAACTTTTGTTCAGAGTCCAGGGCTCCCCCCAGTGCTTGAATCTACTGTGTGGGCTCTGGCAACAAGTCTTATGTCATCAATAGGTTGATGGACCTCATGGGAAGAGTGCTTGCTTGCCAATTAGGCTAGAATCCTGGAATGGGGGGAAGGAGTGGTAACTACCGGGTCTTTAAAAAGATTTTTGTGTTTTTTTTAATCCTTGTAATAAGTGTATTAAGATTTTAGTAGACAGAACAGTCATAAAATATAGTTAAGACCCAAAATTGTGAATCAGGGATATACAGAAATGGAAAAAAAAAAGTACAGGGTCTTCAAACCAGACAAAGAGAGACAAATAACTGATGCTATCACTTAAATGTGGAATCTTAAAAAATTATACAAATGAACTTATCTATAAACCTGAAACAGACTCACAGACATAGAAAGCAAACTTATAGAAACAAAAGGGGAAAGGAGGGAGAAGGATAAATTAGGAGTCTGGGATTAACATATACACATTACTATATATAAAACAGATAACCTACAAGGACCTGCTATATAAGCACAGGGAACTATTCAGAATACTCAGTTCAGTCGCTCAGCCATGTCTGACTCTTTACGACCTCATGGACTGCAGCACGCCAGGCCTCCCTGTCCATCACCAACTTCCGAAGTTTACTCAAACTCATGTCCATTAGGTTGGTGATGCCATCCAACCATCTCATCCTCTGTTGTCCCCTTCTCCTCCTGCCTTCAATCTTTCCCAGAATCAGGGTCTTTTCAAGTGACTCAGTTCTTCACATCATGTGGAGGCCAACATATTGGAGTTTTAGCTTCAGCATCAATCCTTCCAATGAATATTCAGGACTGATTTCCTTTAGGATGGACTGGTTAGATCTTCTAGCTGTCCAAGGGACTCTCAACAGTCTTCTCAACACCACAGTTCAAAAGCATCAATTCTTTGGTGCTCAGCTTTCCTTATAGTCCAAATCTGACATCCATACATGACTACTGGAAAAACCATAGCTCTGATTAGATGGACCTTTGCTGGCAAAGTAATGTCTCTGCTTTTTAATATGCTGTCTAGGTTGGTCATAACTTTTCTTCCAAGGAACAAGCGTCATAATTTCATGGCTGCAGTGATTTTGAGCCCCCGAAAATAAAGTCTGTCACTCTTTCCATTGTTTCCNGCAGGAGGAGAAGGGGACGACCAAGGATGAGATGGCTGAATGGCATCACTGACTCGATGGGCGTGAGTCTGAGTGAACCCCGGGAGTTTGTGATGGACAGGGAGTCCTGGCGTGCTGTGATTCACGGGGTTGCAAAGAGTTAGATAGGACTGAGCAACTGAACTGAACTGAACTGAACCAAACTGATCACATGGAACACAGTCTTATCTAACTCAGTGAAACTATGAGCCAAGTCATGTAGGGCCACCCAAGATGGGCAAGTCATGGTGGAGAGTTCTGGCAAACATGGTGCACTGGAGAAGGGAATAACAAACTATTCAGTATTCTTGCCTTGAGAACCCCATGAACAGTATGAAAAGGAAAAAAATGTATGACACTGAAAGATGAACTCCCAGTTCGGTAGGTGCCCAAAATGCTATTGGAGAAAAGTGGAGAAATAGCTCCAGAAAGAATGACGAGGCTGAGCCAAAGCAAAAGCAGCCCCCAGTTGTGGATGTGACTGGTGATGGAAGTAGAGTCCAATGCTGTGAAGAACAATATTGCATAGGAACCTGGAATGTTAGGTCCATGAATTAAGGTAAATTGGAAGTGGTCAAATAGGAGATGGCAAGAATGAACATCAACATTTTAGGAATCAATGAACTAACATGGACTGAAATGGGTGAATGTAATTCACATGACCATTATATCTAATACCAAGGGCAAGAATCCCTTAGAAGAAATGGAGTAGCCCTCGTAGTTAACAAAAGAGTCCAAAATGCAGTACTTGGGTGTGATCTCAAAAACTACAGAATGATCTCTGTTTGTTTCCAAGGCAAACCATTCAATATTATAGTAATCCAAGTCTATGCCCCAACCACTAATGCTGAAGAAGCTGAAATTGATTGGTTCTATGTAGACCTGCAAGTGCTTCTAGAACTAACACCAAAAAAAAGATGTTCTTTTCATCATTGGGGACTGGAATGCAAAAGTAGGAAGTTAAGAGCTACCTGGAGTAATAGGCCAGTTTGGCCTTGGAGTAAAAAGTGAAGCAGGGCAAAGGCTAACAGAGTTTTTCCAAGAGAACACACTGGTCATCACAAGCACCCCCTTCCAACAACACAAGTAAAGACTCTACACATGGACATCACCAGATGGTCAATATCAAGCTCAGATTGATTATATCCTTTGTAGCTAAAGATGGAGACTTTCTATACAGTCTTCAAAAACAAGGCCAGAAGATGACTGTGGCTCCAATTATGAACTCCTTATTGCAAAATTCAGACTTAAATTGAAGAAAGTAGGGAAAGCCACTGCTACTGCTATGCTAAGTCACTTCAGTCGTGTCCGACTCTGTGCGACCCCATAGACGGCAGCCCCCCGCGCTCCACTATCCCTAGGATACTCCAGGAAGAACACTGGAGTGGGTTGCCATTTCCTCTTCCAATGCATGAAAGTGAAAAATGAAAGTGTAGTCACTGAGTCGTGTCCAGATCTCAGCAACCCCATGGACTGCAGCCTACCAGGCTCTTCTGTCCATGGGATTTTCCAGGCAAGAGTACTGGAATGGGGTGCCATTGCCTTAAAAGCACTAGACCCAAATAAAATTCCTTAACGATTATACAGTGTAAGTGACAAATAGATAGATAAGCCTCTTATCTTCATCTTTAGAGGTCAGGCAGAATGAAAACCATAATCACAGAAAACTCTGAGAGAGTGCCTGAAGAACTATTGACAGAGGTTCATTACATTGTACAGGAGGCTGTGATCAAAACTATCCCCAAGTTTATTTTACAGGTGTATACATTAATAATTTCATCTCTGTTGCTATAAAAATGAATGACAAAGGAGAGTACAGAGACAAATTATGTAGAAATTAATGTTACATCTACATATTTGGATTTACCAACAGACTTCTGGCTTTGCTCCCAATTAAATTGTTTTCAGTAAACATTTAATGGCCTCTGCAAGATACTGAATAATACAATGAAACATGCTCGTTACTTAGAAGTATAGGTTGTAGACTCATTGGAAAGGTCTCTCTTGAAATTGTGTGTGACATCAAATAGCCCTGCTGATTTGCTTCTTATTGGATTACTAGTTACTGGGTATTATTAAATAGCAAGGAAATGACTCTCTACTGAAAACTAGTGTGACACCCTTTGACATACTGGAAAATAATGTAACATTATAGTAATTTTGACTATCCCTAAGGGGGGCTTTATATATTTTTATTTTTCCTGTGTCATTAAGCATGATATATTGTAATTTTATAGCTGGAGGATAAATTATTTATGATTTGTGAAGGTTGCTTTTTTCTTCTTCAAGTGTGTGTGTTTCTTTTTCCTATCTCAGAAGGAACTGGAAAATTATTTGAAGAAAAATAAAATATTTAGAGACATCAGATATAATTCAGTGAAAGCATGAGCAGAAAGGAGACTGAGATTTGTCAGAAACTGGATTGTTTTTTAAGCACAAAACTTGTTGTATTATCACGAAGATCAAAAGTTGTTAGTACTGATTATCAATGAAAGCTGCCATAATCTAAAGTGAAGCTTTTAATTGAGACTTCTGTCACTTTATGACAAACATTTGTTTTTCACTCTCATTGGCTTTTTGGAACTATTATACCCTTATATTCTGAATTCACAATTTTGTCCCTTATTTGCTCTGTGAAATTTCTTTTATTTCTTTTTTATAATTTATTTTTTAATTGAAGGATAATTACTTTACAGTGTTCAATGTTGTATTGGTTTCTGCTATATATCAATATGAGTTTTAAACTCCTTGAGTCTCTAGTTTTTCATCTCTAAATTGGCAGGCATAAAAATCAGATAATAGATAGAAAATGATTAGCACAGTGATAGATATGTAGCTGATATTCATAAATAAGTTTTTATTTTTGCATCATTAAAATATTTTACCATTTTATATTCCAGTCTTCCATGAATCTCTTTTTTGAGTAGACCAATTCAAAATGATGCTACTGTCTTCTAATCTCTTCTAAACTCTGTGCCATATGTATTTATTATTCTGAGTCCTCATGTTTATTTTTAACCCTTTCATATATACTAAACTTTGTCTCAGAAACTGTAACTGACAAGATATAAGCTGATCTTGTGGAGTTCCCTGATGACTCAGATGGTAAAGAATCTGCCTATAATGCAAGAACTTTGGGTCCAATCCCTGGGTCAGGAAGATCCCCTGGTGGATGGCACGGCAGCTCACTCTAGTATGCTTGATTGGAGAATTCCATAAACAGAGGAGCCTGGTGGGCTACAGGCCATACCATGGGGTTGCAACCATGGGGTTTCAAAGAGCTGTACATGACTGAACAACTAACACTATCTCATTGCAAGCCTATCTAACCTTTTAGAAAATGAAGGAGATACAAGCATTTGTCAGGATTTGGGGATTTTAGAGGCTTTTTACTCCCCACCTGGCAGAGTGCTTTCATCTCTTATACTGCCTGTAAAGAAAACTACATGTCAGATTGAGGATCAGAGAGGCAAGCCACCTGTGAGAAGACAAAAATATTAGTGAAGCAGATTAAAGCTCCAGGCATCTTCCAAAGCAGATAAACCCAAATGTCTTTCCACATATCCTGAGCACACAAGGGCTTATTCGTGGTCATCTCTTCCTTGGCTTCCCATTATCCAAGACATAGGGTTAATCCCTTTAGAATAGGCCAACTGTCACTGCAGAGCCTTTATGGTCAGGGTTCATCAGTGATTACACATTGGCTGTTGCAGTTTGTTCCTGTTTCCATCCAGATGGTATCAATATTGGTCTGAATAATGACTGCAGTTCCTGTGGGCCAACTGCCCAGACTAGACCCATCTGTATATCTGGAACTGTGGGAATTTACTTCCTTCCCTCTCTACAGGCCAAGGGGCTGCCACAGGAATAGGGGTGAGAGTGTTAGAAAGATCTGCATAGTCTACAGGGCCTAGTATCACCCACATTTCTAGAGACAGTAGGCTGAAGGAACTGGGTACCTCACCTGCGGGAACTCAAGGGAGTCCTCACTGTCTTTCACCTCCTGGCTCATAAGGAGCTGACAGTGCTGGCAATCAGGAAGCTTACTCCATAGCTCAGGTGTGAGTCCTAGCAACTGACATTTTAGAAGATATGACAGATTGAGTACATAGAGTGACTGCCGTAGTGCCCTAGTAGGATGGCATATTGCCAAAGCTGTCATATGCCTCTTGAAATACAATGACCTTGTTAATGCATTGATAGCATATCCTATATATTCTAAACAGTGTCCAGGACAACTGCCGAAGAAGTCTGGGGCCGTCCACCAGAGTTCTCAACCAGTGAGTGTTTGACAACATGATTATATTGTCACCATGCACCAATTAAGCATTCTATATATGCTTTGGTTTGTATGGCCACTGTGTCTGGCCTAACCCAAGCTTTCACAGCTCACCATGCAAAGTAGGCTGCCACCCTGAGGGGGCTAGAAAGACTGAGCACCAATTATGGATTCCCTCCCTTCTACACACAGTGACTGAGGGTCACATTTTAAGGGTCATGATGTGCAAGAATGGATAAAAGAACATGACTCTGAAAGGAGGTTTTATCTTACCTATAACTCACAAGCAGCAGGATTAGTAGAAAGGAAAAATGAAATATGAAAGCAGCAAATTGATTAATCCTAGGTAAAATTGCCTTGGTTGGGTGTACTCAAGTGTTGTTCTAGGCTTTAATACATTTGAATGATCAACCAATACAGCCTGTTGCCCCATATGACAGTCTGGGGATCCCTGCTGAGATGCCCAGTATTCTAAAGGTATGGCAGTGGCAGGAAACAGCCATTGCCCTAAGTCTCAAAGTGCTGTGATTAGCCTCCAATTAAAATAAATAAATTTATATTAATAAAAAAGTGCTGTGAGATCAAAGTGGTATGCTGTTGAGAACACTGAGCCCCATCGTGCCTGGGAAAGGCATTATCTCCTGGAATTTGCAATAGAATGTCTCACTGGAATGAGTGAGTTATTTCAAGTTGCTGGGCAAGGAAAAACTATTCAATCTCCATTGATATCCCTGTGTCCTGCTATAAGTCAGAAGTGCTGAATTGTATTTTACCTAGAATGCAACACGTATCATTGGAAGAGGAGAGAAAATGGATATACCATTCTATATCCCACCCCTGGTTTGTCTCCTCACATGTGATATTGCTGCCTACCTCAGCCAACATGTATGGCATGGCAACCATGCCAAGTTCCCCCAAATTGCCAACTCCCTCTCAAGGCCATAGGTCACATTCTACTTTCCACTGTACTATCATTTGGCCACCATCTTTGTTCCCTCCATTGGCCTGGACAACATTTTATCTCAGATGGAATCCTTACTGAATTTATCTACTAAGTCTTAAATGATAGCTGACAAAGCCCATCTGTACCGAACACTGAAATGTTTGTAATAAGAAAAGTTATCCTCAAAATACGATGGCCTTGGACCAACTTGCTACCTCACAAGGAAATACCAGTGTCTTTATCCAAACAGAATGTTACATGTTCTTACCTAATGAGCCTGCATCTTTATTAAATTACATGAGAATATAAATAACATTCTGTATGATCCAACTTCCAGTCTAGTAGATTAATAAATCACTAGTTTGGATCACAGGGCTCCTAGTGGAAAAAAAAAAAAGTTGAGAATCATTATCTTGTGTGTGTGTGTGTGTGTGTGTGTGTGTGTGTGTGTGTGTTCCCCCTTGCACTTGCTTATGTTATCTCTGTGGCATGTGCCTTCAGTACAGCCATATAGCTGCCAGATGAGCCACCTCCATGCTCCACCCTTGCTGACCTTTCAGGGTACATTGCTGAAGAAGGGGGCATGTAAGATTGTACGAGCGAGTCATGAAGGAGAATGTTGGAGGAAGTCATGAAGAGGACAGGACAGTTGGTTGGCCCAGGGGCTAGACCCAGACAGCTGGAGGCTACTCACTCCCTTCCCTGTCCTTGGAGTATACATTCTGCCCACTCTTCACGTGGTGGGAGATATTATCAAGAATGCAACGCTGAAAGAGTAAAGTGCACTTGAGACCATCTGGACTGAATACATGGCTGAACACAGTTAAGGCCTCCATATAATAAACTTAAGATTCTGGCAGATGGATGTGGAGATCTACCCATATTACAGTTGCCCAAGACAAGACTCATATGTAAATTTCCTTACTTATTAAAACTGCCATCTACCAATTGGAGTGATCTGCCTCTAAGTCTCTCCTTGCCCTCTACATGTGGAAGTCAATTAACAAACCAACAAACTGCAATAAATTTGGCCAGAAATCTGTTGTAGTTCTAAAAACCTTTCTGATGTTAGAATACGTTGTAATAAAACCAAGATGGAGCATTACTAAGAAATACAAAATATTTTTTGCATATAACTATTTCAATGTAATTCCCAAAGTTTCAAAGACGTTGTTATTTTTGTTATTCCAAAGACTAGTTTTTTTTTCACAAGTTGATACTGCTGTATATGATAGTCCTTTCCTTTCCTAACCTGCATTTTGAGTGTTTATTCAACCTCATTTGTATTTCTGGATCTCGTCAACTGCTTTTAGCTTGGAATCCCTCTCTTGGGTTTGTTCTTAGGTTCTAGTAACTGGAGTTACAGTTCTAGGGCTGGAGTCCCTAGAAGATTCAGTTTAGTGACAGCATATGTGCAAATGCCTTATTTGCAAGCCCACACTCGGCAATGAAAATAAAGAAAAAGAAGGAGACCAGGAAAAAAAGAATGAATGAATGAAGAGGAGTGTGTCTCGAAGCTGTCCACAACTCTGTCACAAGCATAACTGATCATTTATTTTAGTGGAGAGTGTTCTGAGGGACTGTGTAAACTGTTGTTTTTGTGAACAGACCATCTTGGGAGAGCAATGAATTGTTACTGCAACTTTGTCAGCCAGATTTCAGAAGCAAAGAAAGTGCTAGAATTTGAGGAGGCATGAAATAGTGTACACTGCCCATTTTGCATCTGACCAATGTGGCTTCTGGCTTCTTCATGGCTATATTGCATCCTTTGATCTCTTAACCACTACTACTCCACTCCTAAAGGGTAAAATATGGTGGTATACTTAATCTTGTAGTTGGATTTTCTCCTTAGATAATGTATAACAAAGTGTTTATGTGCATGAATTGTAGGTTCTGATAGCAAAATTATATCTCATGTTTTATGAGGTGGCCTGAAAGTGACTTTCAACAAGTAGCATATTAGAAAAATTTGACAATGTATCAAAAAACCTCAAAAAATATAAATCATATAGCAAACAAAAGATCCATTTATTTCATTTTTTAAAAAGAACCATATTCACAGACAAGCCAACAAACTTTCCTAGGAGATAATAACTGTATTGTATTTTTTTAGTGTTGATTGCAGAATGGAATTTATGGAATGTGAAAATTTGTTTAATTCGATGATATGGTTTTTAGTTAAATTATTATATTAGATTTTTAAAATGATAGTTCTAATGTGTATTCAGTTCAGTTCAGTCGCTCAGTCGTGTCCGAATCTTTGCGATCCCATGAATCGCAGCACACCAGGCCTCCCTGTCCATCCACAACTCCCAGAGTTCACTCAGACTCATGCCCATTGAGTCAGTGATGCCATCCAGGCATCTCATCTTCGGTCGTCCCCTTTTCCTCCTGCCCCCAATCCCTCCCAGCATCAGAGTGTTTTCCAGTGAGTCAACTCTTCACATAAGGTGGCCAAAGTACTGGAGTTTCAGTTTCAGCATCATTCCTTCCGAAGAAATCCCAGGGCCAATCTCCTTCAGAATGGACTGGTTGGATCTCCTTGCAGTCCAAGGGACTCTCAAGAGTCTTCTCCAACACCACAGTTCAAAAGCATCAGTTCTTCAGCGCTCAGCCTTCTTTACAATCCAACTTTCACATCCACACATGACTACTGGAAAAACCATAGCCTTGACTAGACGGACCTTTGTTGGCAAAGTAATGTCTCTGCTTTCAAATATGCTATCTAGGTTGGTCATTACTTTTCTTCCAAGGAGTAAGCGTCTTTTGATTTTGTGGCTGTAGTCACCATCTGCAGTGATTTTGGAGCCCAGAAAAATAAAGTCTGATTAGTTACAAGCAGAGTATAAAATGGTTCTAAAGGAACTTTATATTTTATGTAGATGTTTAGTTTCTAAGCAGTGTTTGGCCTGGAGCACATAACACAATATTAGAAAATTGAAAGTTTTATTTTATTCTAACAAGCTGTGATGTAGACAGTGGCTATTTCATTATTTATTATTTATTAATATTATTTAAGAATTATTACTTTCTTCTCATTAAATTGGTGCATACTTCTGAGCTGCTGTCTAATCTCTTGCTTATAAATGGGAGTATGTAACTTTTCCTACCTAAAATTTAGCAGACATTAGTGGAATCAGGAAGATGAATTAATTCTGTACCCTTATAAAATTAGTTTGAGAAACAAAGTTGTGATGATTGTAATTACAACATAAAATAAACATATGGTAAACAGAGAGAAAAAAGAAATGGTCCACTATCGAACTGACAATAATTATCCTCTACTTCTATGTCATTNATTTAGCAGACATTAGTGGAATCAGGAAGATGAATTAATTCTGTACCCTTATAAAATTAGTTTGAGAAACAAAGTTGTGATGATTGTAATTACAACATAAAATAAACATATGGTAAACAGAGAGAAAAAAGAAATGGTCCACTATCGAACTGACAATAATTATCCTCTACTTCTATGTCATTCTGAATATCCTTATGTGCCAATCAGTCATAAGTGTAGTCCAAAATATAATACTAAATATTTGTTGTATTTTATCTATTTTTTCATAACACTTTAAGAATATATAATGTGATACAGAAAAAAATCCTATAAATACTCATTTTAATGGAAAAAATAATAAAGGCACTGGAGGAAAAAAATCACAGTACAGATGGTCACTAAGCAGATAAAAATATATTCAATTTTACTAGTAATAGAGTGACAAAGAAATAGAGGAAAACAACAGAACGTAAAAGATGAGAGATCTCTTCAAGAAAATTAGAGATACCAAGGGAACATTTCATGCAAAGATGGGCTCAGTAAAGGACAGAAATAGTATGGACCTAACAAATGCAGAAAATATTAAGAAGAGTTGGCAAGAATACACAGAAGAACTGTACAAAAAAGATCTTCATGACCCAGATAATAACAATGGTGTGATCACTCACCTAGAGCCAGACATCCTGGAATGTGAAGTAAGGTGGTCCTTAGAAAGCATCACTATGAGCAAAGCTAGTGGAGGTGATGGAATTCCAGTTATTTCAAATCCTGAAAGATGATGCTGTGAAAGTGCTGCATTCAATATGCCAGCACATTTGGAAAACTCAGCAGTGGCCACAAGACTGAAAAAGATCAATTTNAATAAGCAGGGTAACAATATACAGCCTTGAAATACTCCTTTTCCTATTTGGAACAAGTATGTTGTTCCATGTCCAGTTCCAACTGTTGCTTCCTGACCTGCATACAGGTTTCTCAAGAGGCAGGTCAGGTGGTCTGGTATTCCCATCTCTTTCAGAATTTTTCAGTTTATTGTGATAATCCAAATTCCCCTCCTCGGGGATTGTACCATGTTGTACTCTATCAGTAACATATGACAATGTGATTTTGGTAAAATGGTAGCAATGTAGTTGTAACTGGCATACCTATTATTATGAGTGAAAGTAAGCATCTTTTCGGAGAAGGCAATGGCACAACACTCTAGTACTCATGCCTGGTAAATCCCATTGGATGGAGGAGCCTGGTGGGCTGCAGTCCATGGGGTCGCAAAGAGCCGGACACGACTGAGTGACTTCCCTTTCACTTTTCACTTTCATGCTTTGGAGAAGGAAATGGCAACCCACTCCAGTGTTCTTGCCTGGAGAATCCCAGGGATGGGGGAGCCTGGTGGGCTGCTGTCTATGGGGTCGCACAGAGTTGGACACAACTGAAAAGACTTAGCAGCAGCAGCAGCAGGCATCTTTTCAAATGTTCATTTACATTTCTCCATGAATCCTACCACTTACCAATTTTTTTTCTATCAGAATTTTAGACTTTGTCATCTTCATTGTTAAGTTCTCTTTATTTATTAGGGAAATTAATCTTTTGTCTGTCATATATTTTCTCCAGGTTCATCCTTTTACATTTGATTATGTGTTTTCATTTTAAGAAAATTTATTCATCTTTTATTGAATGATTCTAAATTTTCAGTCATAGTTAAAAAGTTTTTTCTACTTTGGCCACCTGATGCGAAGAAGTGAGTCATTGGAAAAGACCCTGAGAAAGGTTGAAGGCAGGAAAAGAAGGGAACAACAGAGGATCAGATGGTTGGATGGCATCACTGACTCAATAGACATGAGTTTGAGCAAGCTCTGGGAGTTGGTGATGGGCAAGGAAACCTGGTATGCTGCAATCCATGGGGTCGGACATGAGTCAGCAACTGAACTGACTGACTGACTCTCATGTTAAAAAGAAATAACAAGGAACTTCTGATTTGGGCCAAGATGCAGTGCACCATTCCTCCCAGGGCCTTCTCCTTACAACTAACAAACCCTGGATATAACACAACAAACAAGCACAGGAAGACTCTGAAAGGTGAAAAGAAGTCAGACTTCCTAGGGACCTCAAACATGACAACACAAGGGAGGTCCTTGGGGTTCCTTATTAGCACCTTTATATCCTAGACAAGGCCCTGCAGAAACCTCCAACTGAGAACTGCCAATGGGCACAAGCCAAAGAAAAAGCTTTCAGAAAAGCTTGATACCTCTAGTTGAAGTACCAGGAAAAGGATAGCGTAACAACAGAAAACCTTTTTGGCAAAACTGGCACTACTCCAACCAACCAACAGAAAAAAAAGCACCTCTCCCTGTGTGGGATGTTTCAAGCCCCACTTAGAAGAAGGTAGTGTTCCAGTTCCCTTGCAGGGAGACTGACAGAGCTAAGCAGAGAGCTGAGCTTTAATCCTTGCAGAAGGAAGCAGGCAGTGCTTGGGTTCCCCCAGAGGGCAGAGTGAGAAGATCCAGCAGTGAGCTGAGCATGCACCCTACTGGGTCATAAAGGGACTTCATGAGGCCGAGAGAAACGAAGCTAGTCACTCTGATGTCCCTCCATGCCAAGTGGAGACATGTGCTAAGTATCCACCCCCACCTGGCATCAAGGACACTGGACAAGACAGTGCTAGTCAGGTGTAGTCAGTGCTTCACTACCCACTGTTCTCATGTTTCTTGTGTCAGCATGGTGCAGTAGGAAGCTGAATCTCCACAGCAACCCAGTAGCAACAAGACTGAATAAAGTATGTGAAACAGGGCTAGTAGGCACTGCTCTTCTCCCCTACTCACCCCATCAGCAGGTCCCAGTGGAGAAGTGGGCCTCTAGCACCACCCAGCATTAACAATGAGGCTGAATGAGGTGATGACAGGTGAGTTAATCCAAACTTTGCTTCCTAGTATCAGTGGGGTCAGGAGACAAACCTCCATTCCCACCAGGCATCAACAAGGCAGAAGGAGGTGTTGAGAGGTGGAGTTTGTTGGCATTCTACTTTCCCTTTCCTCTCCCTTTGTGTCTAAAGGGCTCAGCACAAAGCCAAGCTACTGCCCCCACCCTGTAGCAAAAGAGCAGTGAGCCATCCCTGGGCTTTGCCTCTCACTAATGTCAGTGGGGACCAATGGAAGTAAGCCTATATCTACACCAGAAGGCAGTGAGATGTCATGTGTCAGTGCCCTGTTTTCACTGGGAAGGTGTTATGGAGCTGGGGGTGGGAGGGGCGCTGAACTTCCAACTCACATATCTGTAAGATAGTAGTGGGAGTCACTGCCTACTTTTGCTGGGGTAGAATTATCAGGGACCAGAGGGAAGCTGAACTTATACACCACCCAGCCCTCTTGCTGCAACTCAACCAGGGGATCGCCTGTTTAAAAAGAAAAAGAAAAAAAAACATAATAGGATCCAGAGTCTACTGATATGATATTCAAAATGTTCGGGATACAATAAAAAAGTCACTCATCATACCAAGAACCAGGAAAATCACAACATGAATGAGAGAAGACCATCAACAGACACCAATAAGGCAATGAATCAGATGATGGAAATGATATGACAAGAATTTTAAAGCAACCATCATAAAAATGCTTCAACAGGCAATTCCAAGTTCTCTTCAAACAAATGAAAAAGTCTAGAAAATCTCAGCAAAGAAATATAAGTTATATGAGAGAACCAAATAGAGATTATAGAACTGAAAAATACAATGATAAAAAGAATGGAGATGACAGAAGAAAGCAATCTGTGAATTTGAGGACACATCAATAGAATTTTCCCAATCCGAAAAACAAGTGAAAAAAATGAACAGTCTCGGGGACTAATGGAGTAACAAAAGATCTAACATCTGTACCATGGGATAGCAGAAAAGAGCGAGAGAATGGAACTGAAAATGTTTCTGAGGAAGTAATGGCTGAAAATTTCCCAAATGTGGTGAATTCAAGAAGAATCAAGAAACTGACTGAATCTCACACAGAATAAACCTAACAAAATACATGTCAAGGCACAAAATTTCTGAAAAATTTTGAAAACTGAAAAGAAACAACTAAACATGAAAGCAGCCAGAGAGAAATAATGCATTATTTGTTGTGGAATACCAATTTGAATTACAGGGTATTTCTCAAAAGAAACCATGGAGGCCAGCAGGAAATAGCATAACATTTTTCAAGTACTTAAAGAAAAGATCTGTCAGTTGTGAACTCTATATCAAGTCAAAATATCATTCAGGAACTAAGAGGAAGTAAAAGCATTCTTTGTCAAAGGAAACTAAGAGAATTTGTTACTAGCAAATCTACTCTTGAAGAATGGCTAAAGGAGTTTTTCTGAATAGCAAAGATGATAACAGAAAGTTTAAAACTTCAAAAAGAAAAAAAGAATATCAGAATGGGTAAACATAAGAAATTAGAAATAGAAGAGCAAAATAAACCCAAGGGAAGCACAGGAAGGGAAATAATAAGAAAGATACAAGCAGAAATCAATGAAATGAAAAACAGGAACACAAGACAGAAAATCAATGAAACAGAAAGTTCTTAAGAAATCGATAAATACAGATAAACCTTTAGCAAGACTGACAAAGATGAAGAAAGAAGACACATATCATCAATGCAAGAAATAAAACATCAGATATCATTTCAGATCCTGAAGCCATTAAAAGGACAATGAAGGAATACTATGAACTATACTCTTATAAATTTGAAAACTTAGAAGTGGACCGGTTCCTCCAAATCCACAAACTATCATACTCAACCTCAACAAAAGAGGTAACCTAAATAGTCCTATAAACACTGAAAAAAATGAATTTGTGATTATTAACAAAAAGCTCTTGAATGGTTTCACTGGAAAATTCTACTAAACATTTAAAGAAGAATTCATGTCAATTTTACACAATCTCTACCAGAAAATAGCAGCGATGAGAACACCTTCCAACTTATTTTCTAATACTAATATTAATCAGATACCAAAACCAAAGACAGTACAGAAAAGAAAAACTATAAAACAATATCTCCCATGAACTTCAATACACACAACCCTCAATAAGATATTAGCAAATCTAATCCAGCAATATATAACAGTTTATATACCATTACCAAGTGGGATTGTATAAAAAATTATATACCATTACCAAGTGGGATTTATTCTAAGTATGAAAGACTGGCTCAACATTTGAATATCAGCATAGCTATAATAAAAAAATAGTACAAACATCTCACTCATACATAGCTAGTGGGAATGGGAAATTGTACAGCCCCTCTCATAACAAGTACAGCACTTTCTTAGGAAACTAAACATGGCTTACCATACAACCCAGCAATTGCACTATTTGGCATAAATACACAAATGTTCATATAAGCTTTATTAATAATAGCCTAGAATTGAAAATAACCCAAATGTCCTTCAGTAGGGACTGGTTAGACACAGACACACTGGTACATCCATACCAATGGAATACTTCTTAGCAAGAAAAAGGAACAAACTATTGATACAGCAACAGTTTGGATGGATCTTAAGGGAATTAGGGCTTCCCTGATGGCTCAGACAGTAAAGTATCCGCCTGCAAGGCAGGAGACCTGGGTTCAATCCCTGGGTGGAGAAGATCCCCTGGAGAAGGGCATAGCAATCCACTTCAGTATTATTGCCTGGAGAATCCCATGGACAGAGGAGCCTGGCAGGCTACAGTCCATTGGGTCACCAAGAGTTGGACACAACTGAGAAACTAACACTTTCACTTTCAAGGGAATTAGGCTGAGGGGGGAGGGGGAAGTGCCAATCCCCAAATCTCATACACCACATGACTCTATCCATGTAACATTTTTAAAATTATAAAATTATAGAAATGGAGATGTAGTTGCCATAGGGCAGGGATAAGAGAGGAGAGTGTGACTATAAAAGACAACATAAGGGATCCCTGCTGTGATGTAACCATTCTGTATCTTGATTGTATTAATGTCAATATACTGGTTGTGATATTCTACTAGAGGTGTGTCAGTCTTCTCAGGCCTCCATAACAAAATACCATGGACTGGGTGGCTTAAACAACAGACATTTATTTTTCACAGTTCTGAAGGCTACAAAGCCCAAAATTAAAGTCCTGACAGATTCAGCTTCTTGTAAGGGCCCTCTTCCTGGCTTGTAAATGGCCACCTTTTTGCTGTAACCTCAGATGGCACAAGAGAGAGAACTCTGGTGTCTCTTTCTCTTCTTATAAGAATATTAACACCATCGTGAGGGCCTCACTCTCACAACATCACCTGAACCTAATTAACTCAAAGGCCGTACTTCCAAATACTATCATATTAGGGGTTAGGGCTTCAACATATGAATTCTGGGTGAGACTCATTCAGTCCATAACAAGATTTTTAAATGAGTGTGATAAAACCTCTATAATAATTAAACAATAACTCCCCATTTCCTCTCTCAGCCCCTGGCAATCTCTACTCTATTTTCGGTCTTTATGAATCTGCCTGCTTGTACTATAGTTTTGCAAAATGTTAACATTCGACGAAACCGGGTAAAGGGTACACAGGATCTCTCTGTATATGAATCCACAATTATCTAAAAAAATCTTAAAAAGAAACTCATTCATGTTTGTCTATTATTTGTATGAGGTTTTAAATTATTATTAAACTCTCTGATCTATTTCCTAATTAACTTCAATCCCTTGAATTGGTGCTGTATCACACAACTGTGTGACCACCACTTCTTTCCTCTAGTCAAACCTTTCTACATTGGATCAAATAATTTTGATCTTTTCAACTTCTCGTTCCCGCTTTCTACCTCTCAAACATTTTAGTTGCTATTCCAAAAGACAACATACCTTCCAAGGAAAGAGAGATATTGGAACAGCCACAAAATGAACACATAATAATAAACAACTACAATGACAACAGCAGGAAAATCTACAGTGATTTATTGACTGCTAAGAATTCTAGATAATTCCAGCTGTCCCTTGGTATCTACAGGGGATTAGCTCCAGGACACTCCATACCAAAATCCATAGATTCTCAAAATCCTCTAGATTACCTATTATACCTAATACAATGTAAATGCTATGTAATTAGCTGCTGGCATGCAAAAAATTGAAGTTTTGCTTTTTGGAACACTTTGGATTTTTTCCCAAATATTTATGATTCAGAATTGGTTGAATCTGTAGATGTGGAACCTGTGGATATAGAAAGCCAACTGTACATCATTTAATCTTTACATCAACATTGAGGAAAAGTATTATTAATGTGACTTATTTATGAGGAAATTTAATCCTGGAGACGTGAACTAAGCCAAAATCACACCCTTATTAAAATGATGGAGTGGCTATAAGAATGCAAGTACGTTTGGCGTAGGAGCTTATGCACTTTCCTCTGTGAAGAACTGAACTGAATCCAGGAACTCTCATTTGAAAAGCAGCAGGACATTCAGTTGACCCAGGTCTTTTCTTGTCCCAGGTCCCAGAAATAGACTAGCAGACTATAGTCCTGTATTAGTTTGCTAGGGCTACCATAACAAAATGCCACAGACTGGGTGACTCAACAACAGTAATTAATTTTTTCATGGTTCTGGAAGCTAGAAGTCCAAGATCAAGGCGTCAGTATGTTCAGTGTCTCCTGAGAACTCTTTCCTTGGCTTGTAGGTGGCCAGCTTCTTCCCAGTGTTCTCACATGTTCTTTCCTCTGTGCACATACATCCCTGATGTCTCTTTTTGTGTCCAAATTTTCCTCTAACATCAGATTGGATTAGGGACCACCCTAATGGCCTCATTTTAACTTAATCACCTCTGTAAAGGCCCTATCTCCAAATACAGTCACATTCTGAGCTATTGGGGGTTGGGCTTCAACATGGGGCTTCAGGGGTGGCTCAGTGGTAAGGAACCTGCCTGCAATGCAGGAGACCCACCCTCCTCCCTCTTCCCTCCTCCCCGCCCCCTTGATCCCTGGGTCACAAAGATCTCCTGGAGAAGGCAATGACAACTCACTCCAGTATTCTTGCCTGGAGAATACCATGGACAGAGGAGCCTGGTGGGCTACAGTTCATGGGGTCACAAAGAGTCGGACACAACTGAATGATTAATTGGGACTTTGACATATGAATTTGCTGGGAAGGACACAAATCCAGCTCATAACAGGCCCTGAGACTAGGAGGTAGGGGGAAGAAAAAAAAAGAATGTTTAAAATAAAGATAAATACCTCCGCAAAATAACGTGTTTCAAGTAGGTCAATCCTTCTGTTCATTTACATTTCATCTAGTCCAGTGTTTCTTAAATCTTTTTTTTTTTTACTATATCCATGATAAAAAAATTTTTAAATATGTTTTGTATTATGGCTCAATATATACATATTGACTTTTATAAAATTAGACAAGATTCCCAAATTAATTCTGATTTTACAATGTGCAATGCATTCCAACATTTTCTATTCTGTTATTTTCTTTTATTCTGTCCTTTTGAATTAAAAGACTGCCAATTGTCCCTCACTGAATTGATTTTAGGAACTACTCTTCTTTACAACCTGCTGTTTGAAAATCAGTGTTCTAATTTGTGCTGTCAGCTGTGATTGTCAAAATTTTTTGTTCATTCTACCACTGCTCTCAAAGCCCAGATCCCCCTCTCTTACTACCCCACACATGTATTGGATCAATTGGATTTTGTTTTTTTTCCAAAACCTTGATCCATGTATTTGTTAGTTTTAGTTCATAATTCCTTCATTTCTGTCAGCTGCCCAGGAAACTGTGGCACCATTTCCTCTGTAACAAATAAAAAATTGCCATCTAATGGTGGAATGGAGACAGTGCAGGCCTACATGTAGCATCTGTCCACCCCCTTAAAAAAAAAAATCTCTGCTCTCCCCTAATCCTCCTTTCTGATGCAATATTCATAAATACTTAGCAGCATTTTAGCAGGGATTCTTTAAAAATCTTCCTGAAGTGATGCTGCATTCTGTAAATTTAGATACTCCTTTCATGGAAAATTGAAAATCTGGCTGCTAGATGCAGCTCTGTCCTCTACTAGCTGTGTGACCTTGAACATGCTACTTTATCTCTCTGAGTCTCTGTTGTCTTGATAAAGCACGTCCTCATGACTATACGGAATTTTCTTGCAGTTCGACAAAGAAAATTAAACCTGTTTCTGCCCCTTCTCTGTCTGTCTACCCTCAATTCACCAGCCAGATCCCGTTAAAACTAAGTCAGATCATGTCCCTGCCCAAAACCATCAACTGGATTCTCAGACTAAAAATCCAAGGCTTTACAATCACCTAAAAGGTCTAACATAATGTAATCTGCTTGGCCCCCTAACGCCACTGAGTAGGGACATTGGAATGTCATTGCCTGCTTCCATAGGGCCAGGAGTGGAAGATCAGCTCCCTGTTTGGCCCCACTGGAACTGTGGTGAGGGGTGTGGTGTAGGAGTAGTGTGTGTATTATCAAAAAGATTTTCTGTTCTGGAAGGCCATCCTTTTCCTGCTCCTTTGCCTAGGGGTAATAGGCTTTCCTTGGACCTTTTGTTTTCCTGTCTGTGCCTGTTGGCCATTCCAGATTGGAGGCATCTGCAGTCCATTGTCATCAATATAGAGGCCATAAGGAAGCTGAAGAAACTCACTACCATGTTGTTGCTAAAGTTCTGAGGTTTCTGGACCGTCAACTTTCTTCTCTTCATATTTCAGAGTCTTCTTTTGCTTGTTTGTGTGTTATTACCAGGGTTATTTTTTGATTTTGGTTTTTTAGTTGTAAGAGGTAGGAGGTGGTAGGAATGGGGCTACTCCATCTTGTACAGATGGAAGTGGAAGTTAATATTAGATTTGAGAGCCCCTGAAGAGGGCCCAGATGTTAAAAGCACACAATAATATTCATGCTACCTTTGAGGAAAGTTTTCCACATAGCACTTGAAGAACCACCTTCCCTACGAAGAACAGTTACTCCTACACACTTATCCTGCAGATGCAATAAAATGGAAAAACAAAACAAACAAACAAACAAAAACCTGGGAAGCCAGCTAAGGTTGTAGAGGTTTTTCCCTGAACAGAGATATGCCACTGAGGCAATGAGTAGGATTGCAATTCAGTTGCATTCACCTTCAAAACTCTGTGCCCTGGTGTGTGCAAACTCATGAGGAAGATCTACCATTTTGTAATTCACTTGCCAAGAAGAGGCACCATCTTATATGTACAAAGGTGCTGTATGAACTTGGAGGCACTAAACATACAAGTTATGTCTTCACTAGAGGACCTTCTTTGGAGAAGGCGATGGCACCCCACTCCAGTACTCTCGCCTGGAAAATCCTATGGATGGAGGAGCCTGGTAGGCTGCAGTCCATGGGGTCGCGAAAAGTCGGACACGACTGAGCGACTTCACTTTCACTTTTCACTTTCATGCATTGGAGAAGGAAATGACAACCCACTCCAGTGTTCTTGCCTGGAGAATCCCAGGGACAGGGGAGCCTGGTGGGCTGCCATCTATGGGGTCTCACAGAGTTGGACATGACTGAAGCAACTTAGCAGCAGCAACAGCAGAGGACTTTCTTACTATAATAATGACCATTCTCCCCCTCTGTGCTTGTGAGCTCAGAGCTTGGTATGTCACTGAGTCTCTGGTGAAGAAGTGGACCCTCTCCAGGCAGCTGTCTTCTTTTGGTTTTCCCATAGATAGGAACCTTTCCACATTCCATCTTCCAAAAACCACTTAAAAGCTCTGATTCACCAATGATATTCCTCTTTTTTCAGAGCTTTTATGGATCAATATTTTTAAAATATCTATTTGGATGTGTCACTAGGATTTTGGAAGAAAGGCAAGGCAAATATGAGTGTTGGTTTCTTATCTTGTGCTTGAAATCTGACAATGATCTAACAATGACCTTTGAAAAATTTGTCTAGGATGTTTGTGTTCTATCAACCTTAAAATAATAAAAAATGCAATGAGACAAAGTAAAATACAAATTTATGATCTAACTAAAATCTCAATAATGTTGATATCAGAAGTTTATAAAAGAGGAAACAGAAAAGCCTTGATATAACTTTACCTCATACCTCCTAGCAACTAACATGAAGAAGAGAACCAAACATATAAATGATAGCAATACAGTCTGAGAAAAGTTTCCTAAGTATATTCTTACTATAGTCTCAGTCTCTCTCTATAACTCTTGCTTCCGCCTTCTCCCTATCCTTTTTTTCCTCTGTACACACACACACTCACACACACACAGTATTACAGTTTTAGTGAAAAATTAACTATTTTTGTTTATATAAAAAGCTTCAGTTTTTTTTTTTTTCATGTAAACTCAGATAATAGATTAAGGCTTCCCAGGTGGCACTAGTGGTAGAGAACTTGCCTGCCAATGCAGGAGACCCAGGAGACATGGGTTAGATCCCTGGAAGATCTCCTGGAGAAGGAAATGGCAAACCATTCCATTATTCTTGCCTGGAAAATCCCATGGACAGAGGGGCCTGGCAGGCTACAGTCCATAGGGTTGCAAAGAATTGGGCATGATGGAAGCGACTTAGCAGGAGCACAGATAATAGATTAGAAAATATGAAGCTTTAATTTGCATAGTTGAAAATTGCTGCTGCTAAGTCGCTTCAGTCATGTCCGACTCTGTGCGACCCCATAGACGGCAGCCCACCAGGCTCCCCCATCCCTGAGATTCTCCAGGCAAGAATACTGGAGTGGGTTGCCATTTCCTTCTCCAATGCATTAAAGTGAAAAGTGAAAGTGAAGTCGCTCAGTCGTGTCCGACTTTTCGCGACCCCATGGACTGCAGCCCACCAGGCTCCTCCGTCCACGGGATTTTCCAGGCGAGAGTACTGGAGTGGAGTGCCATTGCCTTCTCCGACCTCACCTGAACAGAGGTTAGCTTGTGTCCATGGCTCCAGGGACATAACGTTTAAAGTCCTTAACAGTCCTACCTGCTAAGCGTCTTTGTTTCACTGGGGAGCCTTAGACCACACCAGATAGTCTAACAATGTGATTTATGCTGGGGCTTTGGGTCATGTGGTATCGGCCCTCCTCTGGAGGAGCAGGAAACTAAGATCAGTCACACAGGCAGTCATGTGTCTCCATGACTGAGTCCCAGTAAAATCTCTGGATACGAAGGCTCAAGTGAGCTTCCCTAGTTGACAGTACTCTGTGTGTATTATTACACATCATTGCTGAGAAAAGTCAGTTCTATCCACAATTCTCCTGGAAGAGGACAGTTGGAAGCTTCTCACTTGGATCTCCTGGACCCTGTCTTATACAACTCTTCTCTTGGCTGATTTTAATCTGTATCCTATCTCTGTAATAAACCATAACTATGAGCTGCCTGCAATGCAGGAGACCCAGGTTTGATTCCTGGGTTGGCAAGATCCTCTGCAGAAGGAAATACCCACTCCAGCATTCTCACCTGGAGAATCCCATGGACAAAGAGCCTGGGAGGCTACAGTCCATGGGATCGCAAGAGTCAGACATGACTTAGCAACTAAACCACCACCACATTGGCTTAACAGCTTTTTTTGAATTCTGTGAGTTCTTATAGTGAATTATTAGACTTAAGGGTGGTGTTTCCTCTGATAACAATATTAAATATTGTCAAAGACACAGACTCACAGGAATCTCATTTATGACTGGTGGAAACTCAAAATGGTACAGCCACTTTGGAAGACAATTTGCCAGTTTCTTATAAATGTAAATGCATGCAATATATTTATCATATGATTCAGTAATCCTGCTCTTAAGTATTTACCCAAGGTAACTGAAAGACTATATATTCACATCAAAAAACCTGTATTCTAATGTTTAAAGAGTAGCTTTATTCATGATCACTCCAAACTAGAAATAACCAAGATGTCTGTTAAAAGACAACTGTCAAAAACAATGTTAGAGCTATACAATGGAATACTAGTAGGCAATTTAAAAAAGCATACTTGATTCATGCAGCAAGGTGGATGAATCATAAATGTATTTTTACAAGTGAAAAAAAGCATATTCAAAGGCTATATATTGTATGATTCTGCCTATCTGACATGATGGCTTCCCTTGTGGCTCAAATGGTAAAGAATCTGCTTGCAAAGCAGGAGATCCAGGTAACATTATAGAGATGGAAAACAGATCAGTAGCTGCTAGAGACTGAGGTAGAGGACTAGTTAACAACAAATGGATTGCACAAGAAAATTTTTGCATGATGAGACTAACTCTTTGGTGTGGTACTAGAATGGTAGATACATGATTCTATGCATTTGTAAAAACCCATCAAATTTTACAGAACAGAGTAGAATTAAAATCAACCAAGATACCAGGGCATCCTAGGATGTAATGAAAAATGTGACAAATGAATTTCAGTATATTATAAATGCATGACATAACCTCAATGAAGCTTGTGAGGGGAAAAAAGCCAATTTCATTAACTTCAAAAAAATAAATCACTTTTGAATAATTTCAGATTTACAGAAAAGTTAACAAAGATAGTACAGAGCCCCTATATACTTCTCATTCAATTCTCTCCATTGCTAGCAATCTCTCATTTCCAAGTACAATTGTCACCTAAGAAATCAACATTACTATTGTACAGTACATTACTATTAACAAAACTGCAGACTTCATTTGGATGTCACCAGTTTTTCTGTTAATATTGTCTTTTCCACTTCAGGATCCAATCCAGTATACTACATTAAGCTTAGTTTTCCCTCCCCAGTCTCTTCTAGTCTTTGACAGTTTCTCAGTCTTTTCTGACCTTCATTATCTTGAGGGATACTGGCTTTATATCCAGTAGAATGTCCCTCAAATACCTTTCTTATCACATCATATCATGTGGTATACATTATCAACTTCACTTATTACTGATGATG
This sequence comes from Neotragus moschatus, assembly GCA_006410615.1. Classification (NCBI taxonomy): domain Eukaryota; kingdom Metazoa; phylum Chordata; class Mammalia; order Artiodactyla; family Bovidae; genus Neotragus; species Neotragus moschatus. Next base: position 113,404 of record SJYA01003254.1, on the reverse strand, counting down.
TCAACCTTCACATCAGCCTTCTCTAGTAGCTCAGATGGTAAAGCATCCACCTGCAATGCAGAAGACCTGGGTTCAATCCTTGGGTTGGGAAGATCCACTGGAGAAGGAAATGGCAACCCACTCCAGTATTCTTGCCTGGAGAATCCCATGGACAGAGGAGCCTGGTGGGCTACAGTCCATGGGGTCACAAAGAGTCAGACACGACTGAGCAACAAAACATATAACCTTCACATTACTTGGTGAATGTAGTGTTTGCCATGCCTCTCCATTGTAAAGCTATTATTTTTCCTTTTCCCTACTAAACTTTGGATATGAGTCACAGTCTAGCCCACCGAGGAGATTAAGTTCCATCTCCTGGAAGAGTGAGTATCAACCTGTATTATTTGGAATCCTCTTGTAAGCAAGACTTGTCTCTTCTTCCCCATTTATCTATTTATTTAAGCATTTCTGATTAACTTGGGAAAACAGTATTTTTACTGGATAATCTAAGGCTAAACACAAAAAGAACTGTATATATACATTGCATTCTAGTTGATAAATTTGTTTCTCACAGCAACAATTCTAAAACTACTTTACATTAATGTGTGTGTATGTGCATACTCATTCATGTCCAACTCTTTGCGACCCCATGGATTTTAGCCCACCAGGCTCCTCTGTCCATGGGATTCTCCAGGCAAGAATACTAGAGTGGGATAGAATCACATTAAAAAAAAAAAAAAAAGAATACTAGAGTGGGTAGCCATTCCCTTCTCCAGGGGATCTTACTGATCCAAGGATTGAATCTGTCTCCTGCATTGAAGGCAGATTCTTTACCATCTGAGCCACCAGGAAAGCCCACTTTTCATTATTATTGTTGAAAAATAAGTAAACAAATTGTGGTAACAGGACCCAGATTTCTCCCTATCAGGGAAAGAAATTTAAAAATAAGTAATGGGGTTCAGTTCAGTTCAGTCACTCAGTCATGTCTTACTCTTTGTGACCGATGGACTGCAGCACATCAGGCTTCCCTGTCCATCACCAACTCCTGAAGCTTACTCAAACTCATGTCCATTGAGTCAGTGATGCCATCCAACCATCTAATCCTCTGTTGTCCCCTTCTCCTCCTGCCTTCCATCTTTCCTAGCATCAGAGTCTTTTTCAATGAGTCAGTTCTTTGCATCAGGTGGCCAAAGTATTGGATCTCACCAAAAAAAGATATCCCATGTCCAAGGGCAAAGGAGAAGCCCCAGAAAGACGGTAGGAAGGGCAAAATCGTGTTTAGAATCAAACCCCATACTGGCCAGATACACTCAGAGGGCTAAAACAAAACCTTGTGTGCACCAGGACCCAGAGACCACACAGAGACTGAGCCAGACCTGTGTTTCAGTCTCCTGCAGAGGTACAGGTGAGCAGTGGCCTGCTGCAGGGGCAGGGGCTCTGGGTGAAGCTACCTGGGTCACATATCCTGTGGTATAAGCCCTCTTGGAGGAGGTCGCCATTAACCCCACTATACAGCCACCAAGCAGATAACCCCAAAACTGCAGAACAATTATACCAAAGAAATTCTCATACTGTTAAGTTCTAGGACCCACAACAGATTTCCCAACCTGGGGATCTGGCAAAGGGACTGAGAAGCCCCAGAGAATTTGACTTTGGAGGTCAGAAGGATTTGATTACAGAACTTACATAGGACTGGGGTAAAAGACTCTTGGAGGGCACAAACAAAACCTTGTGCACACCAGGACCCAGGAGAAAGGAGCAGTGACCCCACAAGAGACTGACCCAAACTTGCCTGTGAGTGTCCAGGAGTCTCCAGTGGAGGCATGGGCTGGTGGTAGCCTGCTGTAGGGTCGGGGACACTGAGTGCAGCAGTGCATGCATGAGACCTTTTGAAGGAGGTCGCCATTATCTTCATTACCTACCAAGGTTTGGTCTCAGGTCAAACAAGAGGGAGGGAACACAGCCCCACCCATCAACCGAAAATTGGATTAAAGATTTACTGAGTATGGCCCCGCCCATCAGAACAAGACCCAGTTTCCTCCACTGTCAGTCTCTCCCATCAGGAAGCTTCCATAAGCCTCTTATCCTTATCCATCAGAGGTCAGACAGAGCGAAAACCACAATCACAGAAATCTAATCAAACTGACTAAGCCAAAGTTTTGACTGTGTGGATCACAACAAACTGCAGACAATTCTTAAACAGATGGGAATAACAGACCACCTGACCTGCCTCCTGAGAAATCTGTATGCAGGTCAAGAAGCAACAGTTAGAACTAGACATGGAACAACAGACTGGTTCCAAATCAGGAAAAACAGTACGTCAAGTATGTATATTGTAACCCTGCTTATTTAACTTACACGCAGAGTACATCATGAGACTAAGATCATGGCATCCAATCCCATCACTTCATGGCAAATCGATGGGGAAACCGAGGAAACAGCGGCTGACTTTATTTTTCTGGGCTCCAAAATCACTGCAGATGGTGACTGCAGCCATGAAATTAAAAGATGCTTACTCCTTGGAAAGAAAGTTATGACCAACCTAGACAGCATATTAAAAAGCAGAGACATTACCTTGTCAACGAAGGTCCGTCTAGTCAAGAATACAGTTTTTCCAGTGGTGAGATGTGAGAGTTGGACTATAAAGGAAGCTGAGCACAGAAGAATAGATGCTTTCGAATTGTGGTGTTGGAGAAGACTCTTGAGAGTCCCTTGGAATCCAAGGAGATCCAACCAGTCCGTCCTAAAGGAGATCAGTCCTGGGTGTTCACTGGAATAACTGATGTTGAAGCTGAAACTCCAATACTTTGGCCACCTGATGTGAAGAGCTGACTCATTTGAAAAGATCCTGATGCTGGGAAAGATTGAGGGTGGGAGGAGAAGGGGACAACAGAGGATGAGATGGTTGGATGGCATCACCAACTCAATGGACATGGGTTTGGGTAGACTTTGGGAGTTGTTGAGGGACAGCGAGGCCTGGTGTGCTGTGATTCATGAGGTTGCAAAGAGTTGGATACGACTGAGTGACTGAATTGACATTATGAGAAATGCTAGGCTGGATGAAGCACAAGCTGGAATCAAGATTGCTGGGAGAAATGTCAATAATCTCAGATATGCAGATGACACCACCTTTATGGCAGAAAGCAAAGAAGAACTAAAGAGCCTGTTGAAGAAAGTGAAAGAGGAGAGTGAAAAAGTTGGCTTAAAACTCAACATTCAGAAAACTAAGATCATGGCATCCAGTCCCATCACTTTGTGGCAAATAGATGGGAAATAATGAAAACAGTGACAGACTTTATTTTGGGGGGCTTCAAAATCCCTGCAGATGGTGACTGAAGCCATGAAATTAAAAGACGCTTGCTCCTTGGAAGAAAAGTTATGACCAACCTAGATAGCATATTAAAAAGCAGAGACATTACTTTGCCAGCAAAGGTCCATCTAGTCAAAGCTATGGTTTTTCTAGTAGTCACGTATGGATATGAGAGTTGGACCAAAAAGAAAGCTGAGCACCAACAACTGATGCTTTTGAACTGTGGTGTGGGAGAAGACTCTTAAGAGTCCCTTGGACTCCCAGGAGATCCAACTAGCCCATCCTAAAGGAAATCAGTCCTGAATATTCATTGGAAAGACTGATGCTGAAGCTGAAATTTCAATACTTTGGCCACCTGATGTGAAGAACTGAGTCAATGGAAAAGACCCTGATGCTGGGAAAGATTGAAAGCAGGAGGAGAAGGGTACAACAGAGGATGAGATGGTTAGATGATATCACCGACTTGATGGACATGAGTTTGAGTAAGCTCCAGGAGTTGGTGATGGACCGGGAAGTCTGGCATCCTGCAATCCATGGGGTCACAAAGAGTCAGACACAACTGAGTCACTGAACTGAACCAAATCAAACTGATCACATGAACCTTGAACAGCCTTATCTAACTCAATGAAACTATGAACCATGCCATGTAGGACCACCCAAGATGGACGGGTCATGGTGGAGAGTTCTGACAAATTGTGGTCCACTCAAGAAAGGAATGGCAAACCACTTCAGTATTTTTGCTTTGAGAACCCCATGAACAGTATGAAAAGGCAAAAGTAATGGGGTAGACTAGAATAAACTCAGAGGTGCCTGGGGTGCTGGATTAGAATCAGAAACATCACTATGGATGTAGGTAGGTAGGTAGGAAGGTAGATAGGTAGATATTTATAGATAGATATAAGATTATAGATATTTGTGTATACAAGAGTTAGTATACATACCTCTATTTCATTTCTTTGTATGCTAAGAGGGTCTAGAAGCAATCATATCTAAGTACCAATGAGCACATCCAGTGCCCAGATCTTGGCTTTTAAATACTATGCTCTAATAAAAGGAACTCGGGTTCCTTGGTGAAATGGCTGAATCTAGGGATTGAGTACACTACTTGTACACAGTAATACAATGACATCCATATTATTACTTGACATATATTTAAAATATTGGCAAGTAATTAGACAATTGAGAAAATTTCTATGTGAACCATTGGTGTAGGGGCTAAAAAACCTCTAGCAGCTGAATGGAGTCTATGGGTAAGAGCCATTGTGTATGGCTTTGTACTACAAAACCCTATAGGCATCATTCATGTAGAACACAACATAAATAGCACCCTTCTGGTTGGGCAGCATACAATATGTATAATCATACAAGTGCCACACTATGCGATCAGCAGTCTGCAATGTTTGCTTGATTCCCTTCACCAAATTGGTGCCAACATCACTGCCAGGACTTTGAGTTCCTCTATAATTTGGACCTTTTTCAGCCAAATAGCTTGCCAATGAGTGTTCCTTAATCTGTCCTCCATTCTAAAGAGACCACAGTCTCATCAAGCAGTTTGTTCAGGCTTTTCTCACATTCTTCTCAGTTAATGCTGCTCTTCTACTCCTTTCCTCACCAACTCCATCTCCATTAGAATACTACCTGCTTATCTTCTCCCAAGAAACCTCAATTAGCTGTAACCTCATCAGCCTTTGAAGCCTCATAAAGAGAAGAGAGTCATTTTTGGCATTTGACTTATTCTTCCTCTTATAATTCTGAGTTCAGGATTCTTATTCAGCATGATGTCCTGTAATAGGACCTCCACAAAATGGTTGTGTAAGCTATGCATCCTAGTCTATGCATTGCAGCTGCGCAGTGTACAACCTGCACAACACTATGGGGCAGTTCTGAATCTTTAATGCTTTCCATGTAAGTATATTGAAAATGATTATTTAACTGAAATGGAAATATAAACTTTACACTTCTATAAAAGTTACAGAATATATGACATAAATTGATTTCTCGCTCACGTCCAAGAAAGATGGTTGTATAAAACAAGTTTTTACTATCTAATTAAAAAAAAAAGGTTTAGTACCTGAAAAGTCTCTAGATAAGGAAGTTTAAAAGCCTCTTTCAAGCACCCAATTCTTATGGAATTTTTCATTCTTAATAACTACTACCACAACAAAAACAATGTTTATTTCCTGCAGTGCTTTTCCCTTTTCCATCTGGCTAACTTTTTCTCATCTTTCAATACTCAATGTCACCTTGAGAAGGCTTCCTGAATTGTTTCTCACCTCTGTAGGACTGAAACGCTAGTGGATCCCACAGTACCCAGTTATTTCTATTAATATTATATAGTGACAGTATCCTTTCAAGTTGATGCCCTTCATTAAAACATAAGGTCCTTCAAGCAGAAACTGATTTCATTAGTAATTTCTATTTCCCCAGTTCTGAGTACAGTCAATATCTAGCTGCTATTTTAAAAAAATGCTTATTGAACTAAATTCATTCATTCAGTCATCATTCATTTACTTAACAAATATTTACTAAGTATGGGAGTATATGCCAGCCATTATGCTAGGCTTAAATATACAGCAGTCAATAAATCATATAAAAAAATCTGTGCCTTCATCATATGAGATGTGTATAAGAGACAGCTTTAATGCTTTCCATGTAAGTATATTGAAAATGATTATTTAACTGAAATGGAAATATAAACTTTACACTTCTATAAAAGTTACAGAATATATGACATAAATTGATTTCTCGCTCACGTCCAAGAAAGATGGTTGTATAAAACAAGTTTTTACTATCTAATTAAAAAAAAAAGGTTTAGTACCTGAAAAGTCTCTAGATAAGGAAGTTTAAAAGCCTCTTTCAAGCACCCAATTCTTATGGAATTTTTCATTCTTAATAACTACTACCACAACAAAAACAATGTTTATTTCCTGCAGTGCTTTTCCCTTTTCCATCTGGCTAACTTTTTCTCATCTTTCAATACTCAATGTCACCTTGAGAAGGCTTCCTGAATTGTTTCTCACCTCTGTAGGACTGAAACGCTAGTGGATCCCACAGTACCCAGTTATTTCTATTAATATTATATAGTGACAGTATCCTTTCAAGTTGATGCCCTTCATTAAAACATAAGGTCCTTCAAGCAGAAACTGATTTCATTAGTAATTTCTATTTCCCCAGTTCTGAGTACAGTCAATATCTAGCTGCTATTTTAAAAAAATGCTTATTGAACTAAATTCATTCATTCAGTCATCATTCATTTACTTAACAAATATTTACTAAGTATGGGAGTATATGCCAGCCATTATGCTAGGCTTAAATATACAGCAGTCAATAAATCATATAAAAAAATCTGTGCCTTCATCATATGTTTAATGGTAAAAAGTGCTATGGCGAGAAATAAAGCAAAGAATGGTAGAGAGAGTATTGGGAGAACAATTATACATATAGTGGTCAGAAAAAAAAATCCTTAGTGAAAGTTGACATTTGAGTAAAGAGGTAAGGAAGGAGAAATATTAAGTCAAGTGGATTTCTGGAGGAAGAGTATACCAGACAGTAGCAACAGCCAGTGCAAAGGCCCTGAGACATGGATAAGACTGGTATGACCAGAGCAGAGTGAGCCAAGGCAGGAGTTACTAGTGATGGGGCCAGAAAGGCAATCAGACACCAGATTATGATGGTATTACCTTACATAGATGGGCAAGGGAAAGAAAAATGTGAAGAAATAGGGTATCACAGCAATTAGAAAACACAAAATAAGATGACTGAAAAAAGTTCAAATGTATCAGCAATCATAATAAAAGGGAAGAGCTTAACTTCCTCTATTAAAAGAAAAAGAAATACTGGGTTTTTAATATCATAAGAGGTAAAATGTTAAAAATATTTACAGTAAATGAATTCTTGAAGATATTTCATAAAAATTCTATCAAAATATAACCAAAGGTAATATCAGACAAATTTAAGTTTCAGTCAAAAAACATTAGACAAAGAAGTATATTTTATACTGATAAAAATATGGTCTACAAAGAAGCTATATTGCCGGGATCCAACCCCAGCAGGTCCAGGGAATTCGAAGCGGGGACGGCGTCGGCGAGGAAAAAACTTATTTATTCANTTTCAGGATTTGAAATAGCTTTATTGAAATTCCATCACCTCCACTAGCTTTGTTTGTAGTGATGCTTTCTAAGGCCCACTTGACTTCACATTCCAGGATATCTGGCTCTAGATGAGTGATCACACTATCATGATTATCCGGGTCATGAAGATCTTTTTTGTACAGTTCTGTGTATTCTTGCCATCTCTTCTTAATAACTTCTGTTTCTGTTAGGTCCATACCAATAGGGAGAAGGAATTCTATTCTATTGGTAATAAAGCTCCAGATTCATCCCATTGTGAATTTCATTGTTCCTCAGAGACACATGGTGCTTTAAAATCATGTACCATTCCTTCAATACGATATTGTTCTGTCCAGTGCCAGTTTGGGCTATCATCAGCTTCTTAAGGTTGCCAATGGTGTCATCAGTATTGCATTTAACGCAGACCTTCTTCCCCAGAGGGTCCTTGAAAAAAGCTTCAGTCATCCTGGATGAAGCTCCCATACCCCACCTGGGGCCCCATCCCCACTTCAAGTGGCCTGAAAGCCAAGCTGAGCCTCTTGCAGGCCAGTGGATCCTGGCAGGCTGGGTTCTACCACCTTTCCCTAAGTCCGGACTCCTCTACTCTGCCTCCCCATCTCTTGTTTTTCTTCTTTTGATGAGGTTTTTCTTACAGGAAAATTTGAAAGTGTATCTTTTCATTCCTTCCATATTTAATACAGTCACATAGAGATAGCTTGCATGGTTTTCTTGTACCCAAAGCAAATACTAATTCTCAGGTCTTTGTATTTTTTCAAATAGGACTGTTAGAGTTCCCAGTTATGAAATTGCCAACTACAAATTGGTGCTTACCAAGAGCATTGTGAATGACTGAACAACAAAGGCATTTACCATCTGCCACTATGGAGATTGAACTCCATGCTGCTATAGCTGTTGACTTTCAACAACCCCTGAGGGAGTTCAGGGTGGAGTGAGACACTCTGCTGCAGGGAAACTGGTGGGACAGGTCTTTAAATAGTTGGATGATTTTAGGAACAGATCTTATGATCTCAATTCTTGCATCTCCTCATACCTAGAGAAGCCCTAAATCCCTTCATGGTGACATCAGATCCTCATGAGTAACAACAACAAAAAAAAAGCTATAAAATGAGTGCTTCATGGTATTGAACTCCCCCTTCACCAAAACCTTATATATTGACTTTCCCCCACTGCTGCTTTGGAGCAGTCAGTCTCTCAGAGCTATCTGAGATGCTCTCTCCTAGGCTGCAGTCCTCATTTTGCCCCAAATAAAACTTAACTCACAACTCTGAAGTTGTACATCTTTTTTTAGTCAACAAACTGTATTTATTATGCTATAGCTAGAAATTTGGCAAGTGTCTTCTAATGAAATATTGTAGTAGACCCGATTGTGGGGGCATGCTAAGTCTCTTCAGTCATGTCCAATTATTTGTGACTCCATGGACTATAGCCCATCATGCTCTACTGTCCATGGGATTCTCTAGGCAAGATACTAGAGTGAACTGCCATGCCCTCCTCCAGGGGATCTTCTCAACCTAGGGATGAAACCCGAGTCTTTTATGTCTCCTGCATCAGCTGGCAGGTTCTTTACCACCAGAGCTACCTGAGTTTCTACCTAAAAAAAATTTTTTTTTAATTTTTAGAAAAGGAGATCTGAAAAAATAAGTCAAAGGAATATCTTATAAATGCTTTAGTTTTGTGTTCTAATAAGGACAATGTATTAGCCATCACACTGATCACCATTTTAAAAAAGATATGTGAGGATGGGGATTGAATACTGTTTTAACAAAACTAATTTCTCTTTAACAGAAATTCCCTCTTCATAATTTCTTCTATTACAGTCAGTTGTGAAAAAAAATAACAATGAAGAATATATTTTTATATACTAGAAATGTTGATTTTCCATATTTTACATCAATGTGTCCTATTAAAAGGAATAAAATTTGCATTTATTTTGCCCGTGAACAGTATAGGATTCTCTGTGGGAAATCTAACCAGTCAGATTTCTCTGGGATCTCCACAGGGACATCCACCACAGGAATACCTCCCAATCTAGCCATCTGATTTCAATGAGGAGGCCCACTTCCTAGGTTCTCAACTTATTGGACCAAAGTTGAAGCCACTCTTGCCTCCTCAACTCAGAAAGTTGAGTCAGTCAGACTCTCTCTGCCAGGAGCTTAGAGTCAGGGCTCAGAGACCAGAGTTTGCTCTTTATCTGTGACTGAATCTAAGGCTTGTTATCTTGTTGCTGATAATACAGGCTGCCTTCAGGAAAGAAGAACAGGCTTATCCCTAACATTGAGGGGACCCAGAACAAACCTATTAAGTTTTTGTTTGTTTTCTTTCTTGGCTCTGCATTTTATTTGGATTGTTGTAAACTTTTGACTATTTTGTTGGTCAAATTTGATTCTCACACATTTTGCTTTGTTCTTTGGAGGCTTCTCTGGTGGCTCAGCTGTTAAAGAATTCACCTGCAATGCGGGAGACCTGGGTTCCATCCCTGGGTTGGGAAGATCCCCTGGAGAAGGGAATGGCTATTCACTCTAGTATTCTGTCCTGAGAATTCCATGGACTACAGTCCATGAGATCACAAAGAGTCAGAAACGGCTAAGCCACTTTCACTTGGTCATGCTATGGGGGGGTCAGATCTTTGGAGTTATCTACTCTGCTGTTTTCATTAATGTCATACTATCTGCTTTTGTGCTTTAAAACTATATTATTAGTTCCACATGATTTGAGAATTGAAATACTTAACTGTCAAATTGATATTGTTATCATTTTAAACTATACATCCTCATCTCTAGTAGGATTTTATAAGCGAAAGTTTAATTAGTTTATGATATAGTCATCAGATTTTCTTTGTCTCATGCTTACAGAGTACAACTTTTTTCACCCTTTTATCACCAAAGTGTGTCTTTATATTTAATGTGTGAATTTTGTATTTGTTGTATGATTTGCATGGTAGTTTACTCAATCTAAAATATTTTGCACTGAAGAGAGATTAAAGGATATCTGAATAAATAGCAGGGTCTATTTATAAGCAGGTTAAAGGACCCCAAACTGTTATTATGTCTTTCCAAATAAATTTTCTATTCAATGCTATTTCATTAAAAATTTGAGCATGAGAAGCAGAAGTTTAACAAACTCATTTTTCAAATTTAGGGGTTTTTTGTTTTGTTTTGTTTTTTGGTTCTTAGGAATTTTGCTATTCACATGGCAAAATTTGTGTTCATCTGTTTTTATCCTTCATGAGGGGGCTTCCAAGGTAGTTCAGTAGTTAAAAAAAAAATCCACCTGCCAATACAGTAGACACAGGAGAGATGGGTTTCACCCCTGGGTTGGAAAGATGCCCTGGAGGAGGAAATGGCAATCCGCTCTAATATTCTTGCCTGAAAAATCCCATGGACAGAGGAGCTTGGCGGGCTACAGTCCATAAAGTCACAAAGAGTGGTATGCGACTTAGTGACTAAGCATGCACTCATGCATCCTTCTTGGGGTTCACAGAACTTGTTGCCTCTCTGGATTTATGCCCTTTATTGCTGCTAAATCACTTCAGTTGTGTCTGACTCTGTGCAACCCCATAGACGCCAGCCCACCAGGCTCCCTTGTCCCTGGGATTCTCCAGGCAAGATTACTAGAGTGGGTTGCCATTGCCCTTCATTACCTTTGTTCTTTTTCTTTCTTTCTTTATTTGGCCATGCTGCACAGCTTGTGGGATCTTAGTTCTCTGATGATAAATCAAACTCAGCCCTAGGCAGTGAAAGCAGGGAGTCCTAACCACTGGACAGCCAAGGAATCCCCTATGCCCTTCAATGTCTTTAGAAAGTTTTGTCCTGAATGACTTCAAGTGTTTTGCTATATTTATTATTACATGTTATTTTACACTATGATTCAGAACAAACAGTTTTCACTGACTTGTTTTCAAGCTCACACATTTTTTTTCTCTTCTCCTACTAGTGTATTATTAAAACTCAATACTAATGATACTTTTCATTTCTGGCATTTTCATTTTATTTTATTTTCTATTTTCCATTAAGTCTTCAGTGTTTCTAATTGAGAATTTTATATAATTTCATTTTTCTCTCCTTTTTTAGCATATGAATTATCTTAATCTTTCAACTTAAAAAAATTTTATTAGTTGTATTATTCTTTTTACTTTACAATATTGTATTGGTTTTGTCATACATCAACATGAATCTGCCACGGGTGTACACGTGTTCCCAATCCTGAACCCCCGTCATAGAACTTGCAATATTCTTTATAAGTAAGTCAGGTTGGCTTTCGAGTAATACGATGCTGACTTTACAGTAATTTTATGCCATTCTACAAGCTAGTGCAAATACCGTAGAATAACAAATTATTACTATTATACCCTCTCATTCTTTGTATCATTGTTGTCATTAATTTCATTTATTCATAAACTGTAAAATTATAATCATAAAATCATTATTATTTTAAACAAACTTTTCAGAACAATTAAGAATAGGAAAAATAAAAGTAATTTTATTTATTACTCTTCCTAGACTTTGCTTTTCTTGTGTGTATCCTCACACAAATCTCTCTCCCTCACTCTTTGTCTTAGCAATGATACTATAGATAAATTTATAGAAATTAAAATCCAAAATGATATATGATTGAAGTGTGTATATGCATTACTTATTTTATAATTTAACCTTTACAATATTGGAAACTGATTCACTTTTTCTACTACCCAGCTATCTTAGGGCAGTGGACACAATACTATAATGTAATTGTATTTTAATACAACATATGTTTGTGTCAGGAAAGGTTTAAGTGAGGTTCTGGTTGGTTTACTTTCAGTGTCTGTAATATTAGTATGGTGGATTTTATTTTTTACTATGTTGTTAGATTCAAACAGAGTGCTACTTCCTAACAATCTATGCATCTTTTCATGTATGGATGGGAGAGTTGGACTATAAAGAAAGCTGAGCACCGAAGCACTGATGCTTTTGAACTGTGATGTTGGAGAAGATTCTTGAGAGTCTCTTGGATTGCAAGGAGATCCAACCAGTCTGTACTAAAGGAAATCAGCCCTGAATTTTCATTGGAAGGACTAATGCTAAAGCTAAAACTCCAACACTTTGTCTACCTGGTGCAAAGAACTGACTCACTGGAAAAGACTCTGATGCTAGGAAAGATTGAAGGCAGGGGAAGAGAATGACAGGATTAGACGGTTGGATGGCATCACTGACTCAATAGACATGAGTTTGAGTAAGCTCCTGGAATTGGTGATGAACAAGGAAGGCTGGCTTGCTACAGTCCCTAGGGTTGCACAGAGTTGGACACGACTGAGTGACTTAACTGAACTGAACTGAACTGATCTCTTTAAGCCTGCTTTATACTCCACAAAATAGTGATAGTATTACCTATCTTACTTAGCTTTCTTAGTATTCAACTAAATATACTGCATACTGCATTTAGTACACTGCTTAATGCATTTAGTATATTGCTTTGCAAAATTAAACACTCAATACATGACTAATTTATGAGCAATACTGTAATTATATTCACTGCTAATAGTAGACAAGCTTCAGAATCATTTTAATACCATACCTTAGAGAAAAAAACCTAAATGTGGCATTTAAATAGAGTTTATCAGTTTTACTAACATAAATTAAGAGCTACCATCCAGTTTTTGGACCTGGAAAGATGGATAAAATTACTCTAAATAGTCTGCATCTGAAAACATCAGTGATTTCAATATCATAACTTGCATTTTGTGCCAGTTTGGACTACTATAACTAAGCAGTGACAAATATGTCACTCTATTGTATTGTTTGCTTCTTCTCACTTTCTTTACTTTTTTATCCTGTGCCATATCGAATGAGCTATTTCTGTCTAATTGACAAATGTAATAGTTTATTGGGCTAAATGCTTAGAGGATTGCAATGAGAGATTTAAACTTCAGTGTCTAGGTCCTGTTGTTGCTGTAGGCTATTCACCTCTTTTCAATAGCAAGGTCACCCCAAGCATCACCTGCCTTCTTGGATGTGCAAACTCCTTGGAAAAAAAAGGGTTTGGAATTCTCATAGCTCATCATATACAGAAAGAATATTTCAGTATTTTGCATGTTACACACACACACATTTGTTGTTTTTTTTCTACGCAGCTGAGTTACATCTTCATGTTAACTAGTCTTCTTACATCTGCCTCTGCCAATATTTGTCCCTTGGCAAACTGGCACTAGAGACCCTTCTCCATGTGTTAGCCATTCCCAGACAGGACACATACACAATATGAATTTAGCCATGTATCTGAACAGACTTTACTTGTTCTTTGATCTTACCATGGTTTACAAAATTTTCTTGATTTTGCTCATCTATTTGTTGTCTTTTATTTATTTCACTTTTTCCCTTAAATTTTTTTCTGAGCAAATATATGTGTAATTTGTCTACAAAATATATTTTATCATAGTCAAGTTATTACCCCTTGTTTATGATTTATATTATGAATATTCCCTGTAGGTGGTCTTCCTTTTTAAATGTGTTTTTTTTTTAAATAATGGCATTATTATTAAAAAACAAGCAGTTAGGAAATGCACTAAACTAGACAGCTTAGAGGTCAAAGAAGCACAATTTTTAGCTCGCCCTTTCCTTGTAGTTTTATGCATAACAGAACTAGTACCTTTAGTCCTGCTACTGCTAAGTTGCTTCATCATGTCCAACTCCATTCGACCCCATAGGTGGCAGCCCACCAGGCTCCCCTCTCCCTGAGAGTCTCCAGGCAAGAACACTGGAGTGGGTTTAGTCCTAGACTTCATCAACTCTTTGATGTACAATGCAAGCATCAACTGGCAGAATGTGAACACCTTCAGCCTTATCCGCTTACAAAATCGGTATACATCTTAGTGGCTAAAGACCCCATATTTTGTGGGTCAAGTTTAAACTGTATTGCAGATATTTAGACTGGTTTCCAATAACCTCACTCTTCATCCTTTTTGTTATACTGATTCAGGTTATCACTTAATATTTTTGCTTCATTTTTCTGTACATTAGCATATTAATTCCTCTTTGCAACTTCCCATGAACCTTAGCACTGGTGTGAAGAACAGTAAAATCTCCCTTTTCTTGGCACCATGCAGTTTAGGATTTTCTTGACTCTTGAGTAGCTCAGGAAAATTAGTTTCCTGAGGGAGGCTCCCCTGAGTTGTGGGAAAGAGCAAGTTTGGGCCACAGGTTCAAGAAGTGACAGGAGAGGACAGTGGAAAGAAAGGTTATAAACAAGGAAATGTTTCAAGAAATCCCAAACCTGGAAACTAATTCAGACTATTTGACATAAAANTTTTCTTGACTCTTGAGTAGCTCAGGAAAATTGGTTTCCTGAGGGAGGCTCCCCTGAGTTGTGGGAAAGAGCAAGTTTGGGCCACAGGTTCAAGAAGTGACAGGAGAGGACAGTGGAAAGAAAGGTTATAAACAAGGAAATGTTTCAAGAAATCCCAAACCTGGAAACTAATTCAGACTATTTGACATAAAAAGAGAGGTTGGATACAGCCAAGGCTGAAAAACTCACCTGGTGACATGCTCATTAAGTCCCAGCTTCCCAGTGTTTTTCCACTCTGCACAGTTACAATAGATATTATTGTCCTCACCATTTTACAGATGGCTAAGATATGCAGATGATACCACCCATGTGGCAGAAACTGAAGAAGAACTAAAAAGTTTCTTGATGAAAGTGAAAGAGGAGAGTGAAAACGTTGGCTTAAAGCTCATCATTCAGAAAATGAAGATCATGGCATCCGGTCCCATCACTTCATGGGAAATAGACGGGGAAACAGTGGAAACAGTGTCAGACTTTATTTTGGGGGGCTCCAAAATCACTGCAGATGGTGACTGAAGCCATGAAACTAAAAGATGCTTACTCCTTGAAAGAAAAGTTATGACCAACCTAGATAGCATATTCAAAAGCAGAGACATTACTTTGCC
>SJYA01003254.1:68618-86279 GCA_006410615.1 Neotragus moschatus | reverse complement strand
GGGAAAGCAAATAAAAATAAATCAAAATGCTGAACTGAATATTCATTATGGGCTTGATTATATAACAAATGTTCACAGAATTAGTAAGTGAATACTCAGTATTACAGAGAAAATTTTTATTTCAATGGAGAACTCTGCATCTTTTATATCACAACTCTGGTCCTGTTCATTGTCTTTGAACTATTCTGCATCTCTTTGTAAATTATAGGTAACTGATAAATATACAAACTCCATCTTGTCTGAGATTAAGTCTTGAGACTTAACTTCTACTCCCTCTAGAGAAACCAGTTTGGGGTCTTACTTGCAGACTGGACTGGATTCTACTACTTTGCCCAAATTGTCCATTCTTCCAGTTTTCTTCAAAATCTGGCTACAACCCTCCAAATTTACATAACCAGTTTTTCTCCCTCCTGCTTGACTCAGAGTCACCAAGAACTAAAACCTGGATACCCAGATCCCTGTTCAGACTCTGGGCTCCCTTGCCGCTGACCTTTTCCCTCTAGGACCTGAAGAAACCTTGCAAGCTAAATCACCAAGACTCCATATAAACTTTGAAGGACTCACTATTGCAGCAGCGATCAGGCATGGGATAGAATTCTGCATAGACAAGCCATTGCCTGGACCACTAAGGAAGTCCAGTGAAATGATCAGGTCATGCACCCCTTATATAAGAGGTAACCAAGACTATGGACAACATGGCCAAGAGCATGACCATACTAATTTGACAGCTTCAAGAAAGGCAATGAACTTTGCTGCCTTTAATTGACTGGTGCTCACCTAATTCTAGGATCACTCTAGTGGCTCAGATGGTAAAGCGTCTGTCTGCTATGCAGAAGACCCAGGTTCGATCCCTGGGTTGGGAAGATCCCCTGGAGAAGGAAATGGCAGCCCACTCCAGGATTCTTGCCTAGAAAATCCCATGGATCTCAGAGCCTGGTAGGCTATCGTCCATGGAGTCACAAAGAGTCGGACATGACTGAGCGACTTCACTTTCACTTTCACCTAATTCTGGCTTCCAGAAAGGGTGCATGTGCAGTAGGTGCACACATGATTATACGTATGTTCCAGAAAGCTTCTCTGACATTGTCACATAATCACATGTGAGATGCCAACAGAGAAATCTCTGTCAAGTATCTGCAGTTCTGACTCTTGAGCTAAAGGTTTTCCTCCACCCATTTCTTGGAATCTAGTGGACTAGTTTGGAGAAGGCAATGGCACCCCACTCCAGTACTCTTGCTTGGAAAATCCCATGGATGGAGGAGCCTGGTAGGCTGCAGTCCATGGGGTTGCTAAGAGTCAGACACAACTGAGAGACTTCACTTTCACACATTGGAGAAGGAAATGGCAACCCACTCCAGTGTTCTTGCCTGGAGAATCCCAGGGATGGGGGAGCCTGGTGGGCTGCCGTCTATGAGGTTGCACAGAGTTGGACACGACTGAAGTGACACAGCAGCAGCAGCAGCAATTACCCTTAGTGTTTGACTATTGACTCTTCAACATGACTCTCTATGTTTCTCTTTTTCACTTGAGGCAGCCCTCTTTTGAAATGCCTGGTCTCTGGGATCCTAGAACAACTTACCTTTGCCAGCCAATCTCAACAGATTGTTTCACTGGCTTTATAGGCACAATGCCAGCAAGAGTCCTGGAAAGACTATTTCGTAGACATCTGCTTCCTCCACTCAAGAGGTTTATAATCACCTCTGTGTTGTTCAGTGACTCATGACATTTGTCTTGAACAAAAGTGGAAACTGACTGCATTGAATTTTATCTGAACCCTGTACTCCTAGAAAACAGCAACAGTTAAGAAATTTGCTTTCCTTTTCCAGAAAAAAATAAATGCAAAGGACTACCTGCCCTTGGTATTCAGAGATAAAGACCTACCTCCACCATTCCTCATGGTTCCTCCTGACACCCCTAAGACTTCCTGTCTACCCTGCCTCATGACTCCCTTGTTTACTACTTGCCTGTGTAAAACTTCAGGTGTTCTTTCTTCTTTGAGATGTTCCTAATTAATGAAGATTCTCCCTAGTGCAATGTTATGTACATGCATGCTAAGTTGCTTCAGTTGTGTCTGATTCTTTGCAACCCCATGGACTGTAGCCCACCAGGCTCCTCTGTCCACGAGATTCTCCAGGCAAGAATACTGGAGTGAGTTGCCATGCCCTTCTCTAGGAGATCTTCCTGACCCAGGGATCGAACTAATGTAATGTCTCTTATGTCTCCTGCATTGGAAGGCAGGTTCTTTACCACTAGCACCACGTGGGAAGCTCCCCCTCCACCAGTGTAATAGACTACATAAAATCATCTCCCTAACTGTCCAATGCATTTTGTCTTTGATGACATTTAAAAATTTTTTACAATCAGCATTTATTATTGTAAGACAAAAAAAATTTTTTTCCTCTACCTTCCTAGGTTTTCCAACTGGGGCCCTGTAGATTAGACTGACAAAAGATGGATTAATAAAAGACAACGAGCAGAGTTCATTAACATGTGCATTGTGCATACAGTATTCCATGTGCATACAAGAATACCCAGTGATGAGTAACTCAAAAGAGTGGTTAGAACTTGGGCTCATTTAGCATCTTAACTAAAGATTCTCCCAGCAAGAATACTGGAGTGGGTTGCCATGCCATCTCTCCTCCAGGGGATCTTCCGGACCCACGAATTGAACCCACATCTCCAGTAACTCCTGCATTGCAGGCAGATTCTTTACCACTGAGTCACTGGGGAAGCCCTTTCTTGTGTCTGCTTCTTCTCAATTGCCTTCAGATCAAAATGCATACTCTAAATACCTTCATTCTTCTTATATTTTAAAAGAACAAACAGCACCAAGGTGGTTTTTTTTTTTAAGTTTTTCCTTTAAAAAGTGTTTTGGATTTCTATGATCATATATATGATGATTTTTCCAGTGGAGGAAAAGGGACAAAGGGGTTTTGAGCTTTGTATCACTGTTACTTTGCATACTGTTTTTTGTGATAGCTGTAGTTTTGAATAACATCTGTTTTACTGATGATACCACAGGCTCAGGGACATAACGCCTGTGCAGTCCAGGGCTGGACTGTGCTGGTGGACTGTGCTGGCACTCCACATTCTTTGTATCTCCTCCTATGTCTTGCCTGGTTTTCAGGCAACAGGATTTTGGCTTCAGTTTAGGTTCCACTAAGGCACGAGCAGGTAGACCTATATATGTCAACAGGCACGAATTTTTTTTAATAAGCCTCCAGGTGTTTTTCTGCTTATCACCCTCCGTGATGCCACTGGCAGCTGCAACCACTGGTGGCAATGTCCTGAAATTCCTTTCCTGAACAGCTGAAACAAATTCCTGAGTCTCTGAAAACTAGCAGTGACTCTGAGAGCTAGCAATGGCTTTCCCTGACCTTTGTTCCTCCAGTCCTCCAGTCATATAAGCTTCCATGTCTCTGTGTTGTTACCCTTATTGATTGAAATACTGAGAGTAATTTCTGTTTTGTTGTCCTAACCCTGACTAATATGGGGGTGCCTGATGTCATAGACCCTGGAAGCACAGCTCCATTTGACTCCAGAGGCCAAGTTCCTTGTCAGTGACCTCCCTGGTTCACCAGTAGTACCCGCACCACAAATCATTCATCCTGGAATGACCTCCTTCGTGGAAGCTGACTCACTGGAGTTTTGAGAGCAGGCAGAGATGAGATGAGGCATGAGGAGAATGAGTCCTCGAGTACGACTTCTCAGAGGGGAAAAGCACATTATGTAGCTGTTGGATACATGAGAAAAATGTCAAAAGAACATGATATCAGGTAGGTATTTATTCTACACAATAGAAAACAAAAAAAGTTTCTTCAAGATGATACCGCAATGGAGCCAATATCTAGTCTAAATAAACTGAGTCCTACTCAAACCCACTTCCACCATCATGTGGGGCCTACTGCATCTGGGATGAAGGATAGGGCTCCAAGCCAAACTTTGGTTAAAGTCTGCCCTTTGACATTGTTGGCTGAAAAAGAAAAACACAACATAAAAGCTGTATGTCAAGTGTAGTCATTGTCTTACTGAAGACCTTGGGAGACAACCTCTCAGATCACCCTGAGAAACTGTTCCAGAGATGTGGGGGGAGATGTTAGTATATATGTGATCTTGGTGAAGATCATCTCAGCAGAAAGTTGTTGCTAGTCTTAAGGGACAGATATCTTAATTATTTTAGTGCTTTTCTAAGTATGGGCTTCCCTGATAGCTCAGTTGGTAAAGAATCTGTCTGCAGTGCAGGAAACCCTGGTTCAATTCCTGTGCTGGGAAGATCCACTAGAGAAGGGATAGGGTGCCCACTCCAGGGTTTGTGTTTAGTGTTTTTCTAAGTATGGGAAGGTGCAAGAATTGGGGTTCATAAAAAATTGCTCCTGAAAGTATCTAACCATCTGAAGGCCCATTCTGCCAGTTTTCCAAGAGCACAGAGTGTCTCATTCTTGATCTCCACCCTGAACTCCTTTCAGGGGAGTGTTAAAGGTTAGCAACTGTAGTGACTAATGACTCAACTCTTACACAACCAGATGGTGAGTGACATACTTTGGCTGGCAACACCAGCCCACCACTTCTAACATCACCCCCATTTTGCTCCTGGGTTCCCAACCCACCTATATAGGTGTGTGTGCTCAGTCACTCAGTCATGGGGTTTGACTCTTTGCAGCCCCATGGAGTGTAGCCCACCAGGCTCCTCTGTCCATGGGATTCTCCAGGCAAGAATAATGGAGTGAGTTGCCATGCCCTCCACCAGGGGATCTTCCTGACCCAGGGATCCAACCCATGCCTCTTGTGTCTCCTGAACTGGCAGGCAGATTCTTTACCACTATTCCACCTGGGAAGCCATTATCTAGGTGTCAATCTCTTTAATCCCTATTAATTGGTCAGAATTGAAAGTGTGACAGGTTCCTGGAATATCTAATTTCAATAAAAGAAAGCCAAGCAAAGCCTTCCCAACCCTGTCCTATCTTTTGAGAACATGAGTGGAGGAGGATTTGGCAGACTACTTCAGATATATCTTGAAACTCTCATCTGGCTCACAGCCACAAAACATGACTTGGACATTATTCCTATGAGATAGGAATCTACTCTTGCCTTGAAAGTGTTCAGCCTTCAGAGAAAGTCCCTTGGCTATCATGTCCTAATTTCAAACAGTTCAAACATAAAACATTTGGGGTTACATTAAGCCGTTACCAAACCAAGAGATATCGGGATTTCCTAAACATAAAATTAAAAGATTGTTGTGTCTCTATCTCTGTGCAGGAAGCAGTGATCAAGACTATCCCCAAGAAAAAGAAATGCAAAAATGCAAAATGGTTGTCTGAGGAGGCCTTACAAATAGCTGAGAAAAGAGGAGAAGCTAAAGGCAAAGGAGAAAAGGAAAGATATACCCATTTGAATGTAGAGTTCCAAAGAATAGCAAGAGATAAGAAAGCCTTTCTAAGTGATCAATGTAAACAAAGAAAGGAAAACAATAGAATGGGAAAGACTAGAGATCTCTTCAAGAAAATTAGAGATACCAAGGGAACATTTCACACAAAGATGGGCATAATAAAGGACAGTAAATGTATGGACTTAACAGAAGCAGAAGATATTCAGAAGAGGTAGCAAGAATACACAGAAGAACTGTACAAAAAAGATCTTAATGGCCCAGATAACCACGATGGTGTGATCACTCACCTAGAGCCAGACATCCTGGAGTGTGAAGTCAAGAGGGCCTTAGGAAGCATCATTATGAACAAAGCCAGTAGAAGTGATGGAATTCCAGCTGAGCTATTTCAGATCTTAAAAGATGATGCTGTGAAAGTACTGTACTCAACAAATTTGGAAAATTTGGCCAGCAAAATCTGCCAGCAAATTTGGAAAACTCAGCAGTGGCCACAGGACTGAAAAAGGTCAGTTTTTATTCCAATCCCAAAGAAAGACAATCCCAAAGAATGTTCAAACTACCACAGAATTGCACTAATCTCACCCACTAGCAAAGTGATGCTCAAGATTCTCCAAGCGAGGCTTCAACAGTATGTGAACCGAGAAATTCCGGATGTTCAAGCTGGATTTAGAAAAGACAGATAAGCAAAGATCAAATTGCAAAATCCACTGGATCATAGAAAAAGCAAGAGAGTTCCAGAAAAACATCTACTTCTGCTTCATTGACTACATCAAAAACGTTGACTGTGTGGATCACAACAAACTGTGGAAAATTCTTCAAGAGATGGGAATACCAAACCACCTGACCTGTCTCCTGAGAAACGTGTATGCAGGTCAGGAAGCAACAGTTAGAACTGGACATAGAACAACAGACTGATTACAAATTGAGAAAGGAGTATGTACTTTAACTTATGTGCAGAGTATATCATGTGAAATACGGGGCTGGATGAAGCACAGGCTGGAATCAAGATTGCCGGGAGAAATATCAATAACCTCAGATATGCAGAGGAACCACCTTTACGACAGAAAGCCAAGAGGAACTAAAGAGCCTCTTGATGAAATTGAAAGTGAAGAGCAAAAAAGCTGGCTTAAAACTCAACATTCAATAAACGAAGATCATGGCATCCACTCCCATCATTTGATAGCAAAAAGATGGGGAAACAAAGGAAACAGTGACAGACTTTATTTTCTTGGGCTCCAAAATCACTGCAGGTGGTGACTGCAGCCATGAAATTAAAAGACACTTGCTCCTTGGAAGGAAAACTATGACCAACCTAGACAGCATATTAAAAAGCAGAGACATTACTTTGCCAACAAAGGTCCATCTAGTCAAAGCTATGTTTTCTCTAGTAGTCATGTATGGATATGAGAGTTAGACTATAAAGAAAGGTGAGCACAGAACTGATGCTTTTTAATGATGGTGTTGGAGAAGATCTTCTCCCTTGGACTGCAAGGAAATTAAACCAGTCAATCCTAAAGGAAATCAGTCCTGAATAATCCTTGGAAGGACTGATGCTGAAGTTGAAGCTCCAATACTTTGGCCACCTGATATGAAGAACTGACTCATTGGAAAAGACCCTGATGCTGGGAAAGATGGAAGGCAGGAGGAGAAGGGGATAACAGAGGATGAGATGGTTGGATGGCATCACTGATTCAATGGAGGTGAGTTTGAACAAGCTCCAGGAGTTGGTGATGGACAGGGAAGCCTGATGTGCTGTAGTCCATGGGGTTGCAAAGAGTTGGACACAACTGAGTGACTGAACTGGACTGAACTGATTGGTCTGTCTGTCTCTAGAAATGTGTAATGGCTGGTTGACATCAGTCTTTAAGGCATAAGAAAACAGGAGTGCTTTAACTACCACCCTCCTCTCCAATTTCACGACAGATCAAGTAGATTTCCTCAGACTGGTATTAGACTGGAAACAGAAATATCCTGTGCATGTGTGCTCAGTAGCTTGTCATGTCCAACTCTTTGCAACCCTATGAACTGTAGCCCGCCAGGCTCCTCTGTCCATGGGATTTTCCAGGCAAGAATACTGAAGTGAGTTGCCATGTCCTCCTCCTAGGGATCTTCCCAACCCAGGGATCAAACTCGTGTCTCTTACATCCCCTGCACTGGCAGGCAGGTTCTTTACCACTAGTGCCTATCCTACATACATGTAAATACACACACGCACAAACACACACAGAAACCTTTTTTTCCATCTCCAGTCTTTCTCAGTTATGTCATCTGAAATCAATAAATATTGACTCTTCCCATATACACATATTATGCTCAAATACCTTTAGGTTAAATTCCCGGCTGTTATCAGCATTAAGGGCACAATCAAAGACAGCCCCTCACCAAACCCTTTCCCCCGACAGGTGAAATATTAGGTACTTTGAATCATTTCCACCTCAAAAAGGTTTTAAGAATTGCTTACTGGTCTCCTCTAACAAAAGTCTTTCGAGCCTTTAAGAGAGTATTTTATTTTTTAAAAGACCCAAAACACAATTTCGTGAAAAAGTGAATTAAAAATGAAGACATTCAAATTCGATCTAAAAATCTAGACTCTGGCCCAAGTTGGGCTCTCAACAAATTTTTAAATTTAAACTTAAAAAAATCATGCCTGCCTGTAACTCTTCGTGACTCCTCCTTCGTCTTTACTTACGTCCTTTCACTTACTACATCCCGCAACTACTTTGTGATTTCCTTTGTTTATAACCCAGAAATGTAATCTTTGTTAACAATCATAAGACTTTAAGTTTTCCTAGCTCTAGCACATATATGAGATCATTTAACACCCTATGAAGTATTCATCATTGATGTTTAATATTCAAGTAGAAAATTGAGGCTCAATGACATCAATGGTTTCATTCAAAAAGTAGCAAAGAAGGATAAGAATTCATGACATTCTAAGATGCAAATGCTTGGACTTACTCCACATTCTCAGAATCAGAAACTCAAGGGACAGGGCCCAGCAAGCTAGATTTAACAGGCCCTTAAGTGATTCTGATGCTCACTCAAGTGTGGGAACCACTGACCTACAAGATGCCACACAGTCTGGTGGAAGACTGACTTCATCGAGTTCAGCTCACTGCCTTGTCCACTCTGCTCTAACCACTCTGGCCTTCTTTCTGCCTATTAAATACTCCAGGCTGATGTCTAACTCAGGAATATTTCGCTTCTTAGTCCCTCTCCCGGGAATGCATTTCCTGAGGTCTTGGTATGGCCTATGTCTTTCCATCTACAGGTCTCAATTAAGACGTCATCTTCTCAGAGGAGCCTTCCCTAAATACCTTATCTAAAGTCATCTTCCTCAATACTGTGTCAGTACTTCCTCTTCTTCACAACGGTTATCACCGTGAGGTCTTTTCCTCTAACCTCTTAGGGTCTGTACTTGAGGCCTGTGAATTAAATAGAGAAAAGACAGATTAATAGGAGAAAAAGGCACACATACTTAATTGACATTTCTAATTTTATGTTGAGGGGGTGCTATATGGAACAGAAGTAAAACTCCAAAGTGGTGAGTAGACTCAGGGGCTTGGATACCATTTTAACAAAAGAGTGATAAATTGTGGAATAGTAACTAGTCAAAGGAAAAGGGATTTGTGAGAAGGTAAATATATGGGGGAAGTATTGGTAGATAAGGATCGTTTGGTAAGGTTTGTTATGCCAACTCAAGTCAGTGCCATCTCCAGAGATGAGTTATCACTGGTGATTAAGAGTATTCCCCTCTTCCTCATATGTGAAAAGGAAACACCTTTATAAATGGAAATGCTTTTAGGCAGAAAGGGAGAGGGCAAAAATATCCTCCTGTGTCTGTGCTGTGATTAGTCATGTCGAACTCTTTGAGACTGCATGGACTGTATCTCACCAGGATCCTCTGTCCATGGAATTCTCCAGGCAACAATACTGGAGTCAGTTGCCATGCCCTCCCCTCTAGGGGATCTTCCTGACATAGGTATCGTACCCACATCCATGCTGAGTCTTCTGAATTGCAGGCAGATCTTTAGCACTGAGCCACTGAAGAAGCCCTATCCCATTGTCTATTGTTTCTTAATTGCCTTCAGCTCAAAACAACCCTCATATTAAAGTGCCATATTTTGGGATGACATATTCCAATCCCTTTTCCCACCTTAAATTTTCTTAAATTTCATTTCTTAAATTGCTGTGTCCTCAACTCTAAACTGTAAGCTCTATGAAGGCAGGGACCTTATCTGTACTGCTAGTTTAATAGTTATTTGTTGAATGAACTGACTTGGATCTGTCTCTGCCCAAGTATTCCTCCATGTATGTCTCACCTCAAGTAATGTATAAAGTAATATTGCTGTAAATCAGTTGGGGCCTCCCTGGTAGCTCAGCAGTAAATAATTCGCCTGCCAATGAAGGAGACATGGGTTCGATCCCTGGATCAGGAAGATCCCCTGGAGAAGGAAATGGCAATCCACTCCAGTACTCTTGCCTGGAAAATCCCATGGACAGAGATGCCTGGCTGGCTACAGTTCATGGGATCACAAACAGACAACAAAATCAACTGGATAGGTTTTTCCTTCCATCTCTAACTTAAAGAGGCAAAAATACATGGAAAAATATTTGCAAAATAAAATGACATTGAAAAAGCCACTTCTAAAGAGAAGCTGGAATGTGCCTACTGAAGGGATCAGAATATGCCACTCCAAAATCTGCCTCTTTGGCATATGCATTATTTTGAGTCAATTGAGAACCAGTAGACAAAGGGAAAGTTCTTTATCTCACCTTCTCTGCCTGAAAATAGAGTGTAAGTTTTCCCTTTTGTAAAGGAAATTTACATTTATAGAGGAAATTTCCATTCATAAAGCAGTCTCCCAACAGGAAGAGAGCTACTTCTCAGAAGACAACTCAGCATCTCTTATCTGCATACAAGACAACCCTTATTTACCACACTTCCTCCCCTCTCCTTCCCATAATTTATCTCCCCTGCCCAGAAGCCCAAAACCCCAGTCCCACTGCTTAGCCTAAGATGGTATAATAGCCTCAATCACCTGGCCACTTACTTAAGCTACATTTTTCTTTGTGAATTCTCATGTGTACACACAAAATTAAAATTATTTTTTCTCCTATTAATATTTTATCAATTTGATTCACAGGCCCCAGGAGGGTAGAGGGGAAAGATTTTTCTTNAATGCTTGGACTTACTCCACATTCTCAGAATCAGAAACTCAAGGGACAGGGCCCAGCAAGCTAGATTTAACAGGCCCTTAAGTGATTCTGATGCTCACTCAAGTGTGGGAACCACTGACCTACAAGATGCCACACAGTCTGGTGGAAGACTGACTTCATCGAGTTCAGCTCACTGCCTTGTCCACTCTGCTCTAACCACTCTGGCCTTCTTTCTGCCTATTAAATACTCCAGGCTGATGTCTAACTCAGGAATATTTCGCTTCTTAGTCCCTCTCCCGGGAATGCATTTCCTGAGGTCTTGGTATGGCCTATGTCTTTCCATCTACAGGTCTCAATTAAGACGTCATCTTCTCAGAGGAGCCTTCCCTAAATACCTTATCTAAAGTCATCTTCCTCAATACTGTGTCAGTACTTCCTCTTCTTCACAACGGTTATCACCGTGAGGTCTTTTCCTCTAACCTCTTAGGGTCTGTACTTGAGGCCTGTGAATTAAATAGAGAAAAGACAGATTAATAGGAGAAAAAGGCACACATACTTAATTGACATTTCTAATTTTATGTTGAGGGGGTGCTATATGGAACAGAAGTAAAACTCCAAAGTGGTGAGTAGACTCAGGGGCTTGGATACCATTTTAACAAAAGAGTGATAAATTGTGGAATAGTAACTAGTCAAAGGAAAAGGGATTTGTGAGAAGGTAAATATATGGGGGAAGTATTGGTAGATAAGGATCGTTTGGTAAGGTTTGTTATGCCAACTCAAGTCAGTGCCATCTCCAGAGATGAGTTATCACTGGTGATTAAGAGTATTCCCCTCTTCCTCATATGTGAAAAGGAAACACCTTTATAAATGGAAATGCTTTTAGGCAGAAAGGGAGAGGGCAAAAATATCCTCCTGTGTCTGTGCTGTGATTAGTCATGTCGAACTCTTTGAGACTGCATGGACTGTATCTCACCAGGATCCTCTGTCCATGGAATTCTCCAGGCAACAATACTGGAG
This sequence comes from Neotragus moschatus, assembly GCA_006410615.1. Taxonomy (NCBI): domain Eukaryota; kingdom Metazoa; phylum Chordata; class Mammalia; order Artiodactyla; family Bovidae; genus Neotragus; species Neotragus moschatus. The sequence continues at coordinate 74,719 of SJYA01003254.1, read as the reverse complement.
TCAGTTGCCATGCCCTCCCCTCTAGGGGATCTTCCTGACATAGGTATCGTACCCACATCCATGCTGAGTCTTCTGAATTGCAGGCAGATCTTTAGCACTGAGCCACTGAAGAAGCCCTATCCCATTGTCTATTGTTTCTTAATTGCCTTCAGCTCAAAACAACCCTCATATTAAAGTGCCATATTTTGGGATGACATATTCCAATCCCTTTTCCCACCTTAAATTTTCTTAAATTTCATTTCTTAAATTGCTGTGTCCTCAACTCTAAACTGTAAGCTCTATGAAGGCAGGGACCTTATCTGTACTGCTAGTTTAATAGTTATTTGTTGAATGAACTGACTTGGATCTGTCTCTGCCCAAGTATTCCTCCATGTATGTCTCACCTCAAGTAATGTATAAAGTAATATTGCTGTAAATCAGTTGGGGCCTCCCTGGTAGCTCAGCAGTAAATAATTCGCCTGCCAATGAAGGAGACATGGGTTCGATCCCTGGATCAGGAAGATCCCCTGGAGAAGGAAATGGCAATCCACTCCAGTACTCTTGCCTGGAAAATCCCATGGACAGAGATGCCTGGCTGGCTACAGTTCATGGGATCACAAACAGACAACAAAATCAACTGGATAGGTTTTTCCTTCCATCTCTAACTTAAAGAGGCAAAAATACATGGAAAAATATTTGCAAAATAAAATGACATTGAAAAAGCCACTTCTAAAGAGAAGCTGGAATGTGCCTACTGAAGGGATCAGAATATGCCACTCCAAAATCTGCCTCTTTGGCATATGCATTATTTTGAGTCAATTGAGAACCAGTAGACAAAGGGAAAGTTCTTTATCTCACCTTCTCTGCCTGAAAATAGAGTGTAAGTTTTCCCTTTTGTAAAGGAAATTTACATTTATAGAGGAAATTTCCATTCATAAAGCAGTCTCCCAACAGGAAGAGAGCTACTTCTCAGAAGACAACTCAGCATCTCTTATCTGCATACAAGACAACCCTTATTTACCACACTTCCTCCCCTCTCCTTCCCATAATTTATCTCCCCTGCCCAGAAGCCCAAAACCCCAGTCCCACTGCTTAGCCTAAGATGGTATAATAGCCTCAATCACCTGGCCACTTACTTAAGCTACATTTTTCTTTGTGAATTCTCATGTGTACACACAAAATTAAAATTATTTTTTCTCCTATTAATATTTTATCAATTTGATTCACAGGCCCCAGGAGGGTAGAGGGGAAAGATTTTTCTTGCCCTATACTATCATGAAATATTTTTTGCAAGAAATGTTTGGGGTTAAATTAATAAAACTGTTTGCCCCTTTTAATTTATAAAGTGGGAGATAACCTTCCTTCTCAGTCCACTACTAGTGGATATTTCATTATCAGAAATGAAAAAGACAATTTTTTAATCAAGATCCCTATTGAAACAGGAAGGAAGAGGGCAGGGCACAACCCTTAAAGAATGTCATAGCTGTTGTGGCTATGACATAAAGATGATATCCCAAGATGGCAGAAGATTTGACTTCCAGTAGACCTTGAACCTCATTATAGGCTAATTGTAATGTATTAATATATGCTAAATGACACACTCACCAGCACTATGACAGTTCCAAGGCTGACCATAAAAGGCTAAACAGTGGGCAAGGGCCCAATTTCTGGAAATCCCTGTCCTTCTTCAAAATAGTTTGTGTAATCATTAGCCTATCAAATCACCCAGTCCATAAAAGCTAACCAAGCCATATTTAAGGGCCACTCTTTTTTGTGTGTGTTTTCTTATTTATTTTAATTGGAGGCTAATTACTTTACAATCTTGTGGTGGTTTTTGCCATACATTCACATGAATCAGCCAGGGGTGTACCTGTGTTCCCAATCCTGAACACCCTTCCCACTTCCCTCCCCATCCCATCTCTCAGGGTCATCCCAGTGCACCAGCCCTGAGCACCCTGTCTCATGCATTGAACCTGGATTGGCGATCTATTTCACATATGATAATATATGTGTTTCAATGTTGTTCTCTCAAATCATCCCACCCTCGCCTTCTCCCACAGAGTCCAACAGTCTGTTCTTTACATCTGTGTCTCTTTTGGTGTCTCACATATAGGGTCATCATTACCATCTTTTAAAATTCCATGCTATGCTAAGTTGCTTCAGTCGTGTCCGACTCTGTGTGACCCCATGGACAGCAGCCCACCGTCCACAGGATTCTCCAGGCAAGAATACTGGAGTGGGGTGCCATTTCCTTATTTCCTTCTCCATCTATATATGTATGTTAATATACTGTATTGGTGTTTATCTTTCTGACTTACTTCGCTCTGTATAATAGGCTCCAGTTTCATCCACCTCACTAGAAGTGATTCAAATGCATTCTTTTTAATGGCTGAGTAATATTCCATTGTGTGTATATACCACTGATTTCTTATCCATTCGTCTGCTGATGGACATCTAGGTTGCTTCCATGTCTTGGCTATTGTAAACAGTGCTGAAATGAACACTGGGGTAAGCGTGTTTCTTTCAGTTCTGGTTTCTTCTGTGTATATGCCCAGCAGTGGGATTACTGGGTCATATGGCAGTTCTATTCTCAGTTTTTTAAGGAATCTCCACACTGTTCTCCATAGTGGCTGTACTAGTTTGCATTCTCACCAACAGTGTAAGAGAGTTCCTTTTTCTCGGCACCCTCTCCAGCATTTATTGCTTGTAGACTTTTTGATAGTAGCCATTCTGACTGGAGCGAGATGGTACCTCATTGTGTTTTTGATTTGCATTTCTCTGATAATGAGTGATATTGAGCATCTTTCCATGTGTTTGTTAACCATCTGTATGTCTGCTTTGGAGAAATGTCTGTTTCGTTCTTTGGCCCATTTTTTGATTGGGTCACTTATTTTTCTGGAATTGAGCTGCAGGAGTTGCTTGTATATTTTTGAGATTAATTCTTTGTCAGTTGCTTCATTTGCTATTATTTTCTCCCATTCTGAAGACTTAAGGGCCACTCTTGCCTTTTGAGACAAACCATAGTCTGCCTATGGAATGTGTATCTCTAAATAAATCCACTTTTTACCTATCACTTTGCTTCTCACTGAATTCCTTCTGTGCTGAGACATAAAGAACCTGAGCTTCATTAAGTTCTAAGACCAGGTGTGCAATCTCAATGACAAATTCATGGGTTTGAGGACTTCCCTGGTGGTCCAGAGGTTAAAAATCTACCTGCCAATACAGGGGACACAGATTCAATCCTTGGTCCAGGGCAGATTCCACATGCTGTGGGGCAAAAAAGCACATGCACCACAACTACTGAGCCCATGTTCTAGAGCCCACGAGCTGAAACTCCTGAAGTCTGTGTGCCCCAGAGCCTGTGCTCCACAATGAGAAACCTGTACACCACAACAAAGAGGAGACTCCACTGGCCACAACTAGAGAAAAGCTTGCACATAGCAACAAAGACCTAGTGCCAAAATAAATTAATTAAAATCTTAAAAAGACAATTAAAAAGTTTTCATTAAAAAAAAAAAAGATAGTGAGTTTGAGTCCCAGCCCATGGGTTCAAATCCCAATCTGTTTTGGCTGGATTCAAATACTATCTGAGCAAGGCAGTTTCAATGTTAAACACCCAGGAAGGTCCCTCTGATTCCAACACTCTCCCAAAATCATCCTCCTCAACATCATCATTAGCTTTGACATTATTGTCTGGTGCTCTGCACTGATAATTCTCTTCTCATTCACACATCGAGCTTCAAATTTGTTTTTTACTCAATGGGAAGCTATTGATCTTTACCGTTTCTATATGTGAAGCAGAGATAACAGCTGCTTTTGAATTGAAAGTGCTATAGAAAGGAAAGGTATTATGTCATCATTATATTATTTTTCAAAGACATCTACATGGGAGAAGGGACAGATGCTTCTGTTTCCTTTAAAGGTTCCCTACAAGCCATTCCCCATCACCTATACCCACAACATGCATTGATTTTAGTAAGCTTGATTATTCCTATAGAGACCAAACTTTAAGTATACGAGAAGCTAGAAATTCAAGTCAGAACTTGTGTTCAGGGAGGATCTGAAGAAAATGGACATCAAGAAACTAACTCAAAGTGTAGCCATGGACCATCTATCACTCAACAGCATTGTTCACCTGCTGCTGCTGCTTCTGCTAACTCGCTTCAGTCGTGTCTGACTCTGTGCGACCCCAAAGACGGCAGCCCACCAGGCTCCCCCGTCCCTGAGATTCCCCAGGCAAGAACACTGGAGTGGGTTGCCATTTCCTTCTCCAATGTATGAAAGTGAAAAGTGAAAGTCAAATCACTCAGTTGTGTCTGACTATTCGTGATCCCATGGACTGCAGCCTACCAGACTCCTCCATCCACGGGATTTTCCAGGCAAAAGTACTGGAGTGGGGTGCCATTGCCTTTGCTTCATTAAGTCACTTATACCAATAGATAACAAAGTAAAACAAATTTCTATCATGGATCATTACATCAGAAATTCTCCTTTGAGATATACTCTTGCAAGGGCCAACCTATTCCCCCTCCACAGACTGGAAACCTCTAGCAACATGGTTGATTCTCTTGTTGTTACTAGGATTCTATGGTGCCAGCTACTGTGTCTATGTAGCAAACAGAAGTCTGAAGTTCTCTCCAAGGCCCTACATTCTCCATGGCCCTGCCTAACCTGCGAAGAGTTGACTCATTGGAAAAGACTCCGATGCTGGGAGGGATTGGGGGCAGGAAGAGAACGGGACGACAGAGGATGAGATGGCTGGATGGCATCACTGACTCAATGGACGTGAGTCTGAGTGAACTCCAGAAGTTGGTAATGGACAGGGAGGCCTGGAGTGCTGCGATTCATGGTGTTGCAAAGAGTTGGACATGACTGAGCTATTGAACTGAACTGAACCTGCAAAAAAAAGAACAATTACATTCCAAGAAAGTAACTTGGATTCTGAACGGACATGATACAGTGTCTCTTTAGACTCCATTTCCATGGCCAGGATTTGTGTCAGGGCTTACAAATCTCACAGCATGTCATGATCCTTATTCATAACAGCACACCATATAAGAACTGGGACAGAAAACTGCAAACGTGATTTTAATTTACAGGATGGTTGTGAAGTCATAATCGTATATAATAACACCTTGTAAAATAATATCACTCCTGTCCCCTTAGGAGCTTTATGTACATTTCTTTCTGCTCAGCTCCTGTACTGCAAAATAGTACTGAGCTTTCCTTTTCTCACCTTAGCAGAAGGAGCAAAAGAAATTTTGTCCTCACTATTCCTGAGCCAGCTCTCCAGAGTGGAAGTCCTTGTATGAGTTTTCTATCATTAAGTAGGAAGTTGCCACAAAAGTGGCAACTTAACATAAATCAAGGATCTTGCAGTTCTGTAAGTCAGGCACAGTGTGGCTGGCTCTCCGCTTAGGGTGTGACATGGTTGAAATTCAGGTATTGGCCTAACTGACTCTTTGTCTGGAGGCTCTGGGGACAAAATCTACTTCCAAGCTCATTCTAGTTATTGGCAAAATTCAGTTCCTTGTAAAGCTGGAGGATTGGGGTCCCCATTTCCTGGCTGGTTCTCAACCATGGGGCCATGTTCTACTCTTAGAAACATATCCACATAACTTTTTACTGCCTTGACTCTTTTTTAAGATCATTTTTTAATTGACATATACTTAATTTACTATATTGTGTTAGCTTCAGTTATACAGTAAAGTGATATTCTTTTTCAGATTCTTTTTCAAAATAGTCTATTACAAGATATTGAATATAATTCCATTTGCTATACTGTAGGTCTCAGTTGTTTATTTATTTATATATAAATAGTAGTGTGGATATGTTAATCCTAAACCCCTAATTATTCACCCCCACTACTCTTTCCTCTGGTTTGTTTTCTATGTCTATGAGTCTATTTCTGTTTTTTAAATAAGTTCATTTATATCATTTTTTTAGATTTCACATATAAGTGATATCATATATTTTTCTTTTTCTGCCTTGATTCTTTCTTATGCTTCAAATCTCTGCCCTCCTCATTGGCAGCCAGTCAGAAGACACTGTTTGCTTTTAAAGGGCTCACCTGATAAGGTCAGGCCCACCCAAGACAATCACCCTTTGCTATATAACATCAG
>SJYA01003254.1:56858-68435 GCA_006410615.1 Neotragus moschatus | reverse complement strand
TTCACAGGTTCCAACCACATTCAAAAGACAGAAGATTATACAAGAGTAAGGCTTATGGGAAGCCATCTTAGAATTCTGCCTACCACAGTACAAAAGGATAAAGGTGACAGAAATAGTGAATGTGGGCAAGTAGTGGGTATAACAAACCTCCAAGGTCATTTCAAGAGCACAAAGCCCTTCAGCTGCCTCATTGCTCCAAGCCTGCTTATCACCCATTTTAGAGAATGATACTGAACTCAGAGCACAGAAAAGGTAGTAACAGTTTCTCTAAAAATTGTGTTTCCTAGGGGAGTTTCCCCAAGCCCTCCTAATTCAGGAGATCCTCTAATGTTTACCTTGTCACAGTTTATTACAAGGGGCTCTCAAAGTCTTTTGTTGTGTTTTCTACAAGATGCCAGCTTTTAGATGGCACTGTATCTTCTTCATTGATATCTCCCCACAGTGCCTGTAGACAGCAGGTTCTAAGTGCATGTCTGCTAAACGGATGACATGCAATAATGACACAATTGTATTATGATTCTCCTATCATGTACTTCTGTTTGATCATGTCTGCTGGCTTCATTAACCAATGTTTTTACCAATCTGTGTGGTATTTATAGGGGCTTCCCTGGAGGCTCGGGAGTAAAGAATCCACCTGCGATGCACGAGATGCGGGACATGAGGGTTCAATCCCTGAGATGGGAAGATCCCCTGGAGGAGGAAATAGCAACCAACTTCAGTATTCTGCCTGAAGAATCCCACGGACAGAGGAGCCTGGTGAGCTACAGCCCATAGGGTCACATACAGTTGGACACGACTGAAGGGACTAAGCATGCACCCATGCACTTGGCATTTATATAACTCCTTTTAGATCAACCAGCATTTATAACATGTCTATTATGTGTAAACTTTTGTAAGAGATACAAAAAACAATGAAGATGAAATCCCTCTCAAGAAAACTGAACTCTTTAGAAAAAAAAAAAAAGGGAGGAAAAAAAGGAGCTTGCTCTCTGATAGGAAAGACTGGTATATAAATAAAACATATCTGACACCTCAACTCCCTTGATTTAAACTTTCAGACAGCCCCCAGTTGTACTTGGGTTAAAATCCAAAATCCTTGCTGTGGTTTTCAAGGCCCTGTATGACTCGGTCTGAACCTCCCCCTCTAGCCACACTTCATTATGGTCCAGCCAGAGTAGACACATGTCTTGTTTTATCGAAGTATAGTTGATTTACAATGTTACTTTCTGGTATACAGCAAAGTGGCACAGTGATAAAGAACCCACATGCCAGTGCAGGAGACTAAGGAGACATGGGTTTGATCCCAGGGTTGGGAAGATCCCCTGGAGGAGAGCATGGCAACCCAGTCTGCTATTCTTGCCTGGAAAATCCCATGGACAGAGGAGCCTGGTGGGCTACAGTCCATAGGGTTGCAAAGAGTCAGACATGACTAAAGTGACTTAGCACACATGCATATATATATGGAATCTTTTTCAGATTCTTTTCCATTATAGGTTATTATAAGAAATTGAATATAGTTTCCTGTGCTATACAGCAGGTCCTTATTTATATATTATATATATATAATAGTGTGTATATATATAGTAGTGTGTATATATATATATATATAGTAGTATGTATATGGAGAAGGCAATGGCACCCCATTCCAGTACTCTTGCCTGGAAAATCCCATGGATGGAGGAGCCTGGTTGGCTGCAGTCCATGGGGTCGCTAAGAGTCAGGCACGACTGAGCGACCTCCTTTTCACTTTCATGCATTGGAAAAGGAAATGGCAACCCACTCCAGTGTTCTTGCCTGGATAATCCCAGGGATGGGGGCGCCTGGTGGGCTGCTGTCTATGGGGTTGTACAGAGTTGGACATGACTGAAGTGACTTAGCAGCAGCAGCTGCAGCAGCAGTGTATATATATTAATCCCTTTCCTCTTTGGTAAGCTTAAGTTAGTTTTCTATATCTCTATTTTTATTTTGTAAATAAGTTCATTTGTGTCCTTTTTTAGATTCTATATATAAGTGATATCATATGATATTTGTCTTTCTCTGACTTACTTCATTTAGTATAATAATCTCTAGGTTCATCTATGTTGCAGCAGATGGCATTATTTCATTCCTTTTTATGATTGAGTAATATTCCATTGTATATGTACTGTATTTTCTTTAGCCATTCATCTGTCAATGGACATTTAGTTTGTTTCCATGGTTTGGCTATTGTAAACAGTGCTACTATAAACACTGGGGTGCACGTATCTTTTTGAATTAGAGTTTTAGTCTTTTCCAGATATATGCCCAGAAGCAAGATTGGTGGATCATATGGTAGCTCTATTGTTAGTTTTTTGAGGATTGGCTGTACCAATTTACATTCCTACCAACAGTGCAGGAGGGTTCCCTTTTCTCTACACTCTCTCCAATATTTATTATTTGCAGACTTTCTGGTGATGGCCATTCTGATCTGTGTGAGGTGATTCCTCATTGTAGTTTTAATTTGCATTTCTCTAATAATGAGTGAGACACATCCAGTTTTAGACTCAAGGGCTTTAAAGCAGCAGTGCACTGGTGAGTGTTAATAACTACCTCCCCAGAAGAAAAATAAACAAATTTGATTTGTACTATTTGACAATTTGCATGATGTAAATACTCCCATCATGGCCAATTTTAAGTCACTAATGTAAAATCAACCAAATTACGAAAGTGATGATAATTAAACAGTCAGCCCTTGAGAGTGGGTTTGAGTCAACACCCACACATGACTGCTTTAGACATATTATTCCTTCTTATCCTCCCCTGTAGTAGGTTTAATAGTGTTCCCCCCAAATTCATGTCTACTCAGAATCTCAGAATGTGACCTTCTCTGGAAATAGAGACTTTGCAGTTAAGGATCTCGAGACAAAATTATGCTGGATTTAAGGTGGGCCCTAAATCCAATAATTGACGTCCTCATAAGAGGAGAGGAGACAGAGAAGGCTATGTGAAGACAGGGTCAGAGACTGGAGTTACGTTGCCACATGCCTGTGGATGCCAGGGGCTACCAAAGGCTGGAAGAGGCAAGAAAGGATTCGTTCCTAGAGCCATCAGACAGAGCCTGGCTTTGCTGAACCTAGATTTCTGACTTCTAACTTCCAGAACTGCAAGAGAATAAAATTCCATTGTTTTAAGCCACTCGGCTTACAGTATTTGTTATGGCAGTCCTATCAAACTAATACTTCCCCAAAATTTTATCTTGGATAACTCTTTTCCATCCTTCAACCTTTGATTAAAATACCACTTCCTCAGAGATGCCTTTCCTAACCAAATCAGAACCCCCATATCTATTTTCATTATGCTTTTCTTCAGAGGAGCCTGGTGGGCTACAGACCATGGGATCACAAAGAGTTGGACACAACTGATCATTCATGCACACTTCATCTTCTCAGTCATTAAACGTTGGATGTTCCCAAAGCTTAGTCCTCAAACCTCTTCTCTCTATCCACATCTACTTCCTTGGTGATTTCATCTTGTTGCATGCCTTTAACCACTACCTATAATGCTGATAAATCTCAAATTTATTTCTCCTCTGGCCTACAGGCTTGTGTATCCAAATGCCTACTTGAAATCTCTACTTAAGTGTCTACTATAGTGCTTTATTCCTTGATCCGCCTGCAGGTTACTGGTGCAGTCGCTTTCTGAAAATTCAATGAGCATGCTCAACTCAGTGCTCTGTGATAACCTAGAGAGGTGGGATGAGGGGGAGGGGTACAAGAGAGGCTGAAGAGGGAAGGGATATATCTATACTTATGGCTGATTCACATTGTTGTACAGTAGAAACTAATACAAACTGTAAAGCAATTATCCTCCAATTTAAAAATGTTTAAATTGAGCACTTTTCTGTTGGAATATGATATTAAAGATTACTTTGAAAGTAAAAAGTTGCTAACACATCCAAAACAAAACTCCTGATCTTGTCCCCCTCACCTGCTCCCTGCACCACATTCCCCATCTTGGGATTTGACAATTCCGTATTTCCAGATGTTCCAGGTAGAAACACAGGAGTCATCGTTGATTTCTGATACTCCATGTCCAATCCCTGGTGGCTTAGAGGGTAAAGAATCTGCCTGCAGTGCAGGAGACCCGGGTTCAATCCTTGAGTTGGGAAGATCCCCTGGAGAAGGGAATGGCAACCCACTCCAGTATCCCTGCCTGGAGAATTCCATGGATGGAGGAGCCTAGAGGGCTACAGTCCATGGGGTTGGAGGGTCAGACACGACTGAGTGACTTTCACTTTCCTCATGTCCAATCCACCAATTCTGCCACTTTGCTCTACCCACAAAATATATCCAGAAGATGACCCCTTCTCACTGCTTCCCAGGGCAAGCCACCATCATCTCCTCTTCACCGTTTGCCTGCCAACAGTCTACTCTCAACACTGCAGCCCTGTCACTGCTCAGCTCAACACCTTCCAGTGGCTTCACATCTCACTAGAGTAGAAAGCCAAGTCCTTTCTATAGCCCAATTTTCTCTCTTGCTTTTCCTCTCACTCCCTTTATGTTTCTTTCCTCTTTGTCCTTCAAACATGCCAAGCACAGTCCTGCCTTAGGGCCTTTCTTCCCTCTGCTTGGAATGCTCTTACTCAAAATATATGCATGGCTCACTTCCTCCCTTCCTTAAGATTTTTGCCCAAATGTGAACTTCCCACCAAAGCATTCCCCAATCACCCAATTAAAAAATCATAACCCATCTCTTTCCAATTCTCCCTAACTCTTACCTTATTTTGTCTTCCTCTCAATGGTTACTCATTTATTCACTAGAATATAATCTCCATGTTATTGGAGACTTTGTCTATTTCATTCACTTCAGTCTATTTCATTCACTATTCTATCCCCAGGCCTAGACCAGTACCTAGTACATAGTAGGGGTTCAACAAATAAATGAACTCAGATAGGAAATTTAAATTAAGTATCAGAATACATGTGTAATAAAACAACTTTGAAAATACTGAAGAGGAAGGAATCTATTCCAGTATCCATGCATGGGTAGAAATCAATAATGCCTTACAAAGGGACTAGTATTTGAATATAGTCATAGAACATCTGTAGGATTTCCATTCTCTGAAAAAGGATAAGATGCATTCCATAATTTCTCTACACTCAAAAATATAATAGTATTACTTGAAAATAAAATCCAAAAATAAACAAAAAGACTAAAAGCAACTGTCTCATTATAAACCAGGGCCTTTCCCTACCAATTGTGGGACTAGTTGAAAATACAGGGCAAAACTTATGTTGGATTAAAAAAAATCTCATTGTTTATAGAATCCATTTTAAAGTAATGAATTTACTAAGTTAACTGTCAAAATAGAAACGTGTTAAAATTAGATCAGCAATGCCTCCCAAACTTCAGTTGATAAACCTGCCTCAATCTGGTTTCAGCTTATTCTAAGCCTATGCTTATAGGAAAGCAAGTTTTTTGACTTCTGGCTTGAAGAGCACTTTCTTTTAATAACACTAGATTTACTAAAAAAAAAAAAAAATCAAAGAACATTTACAAACATGTCTATTCTACTAAGATTCCTAAACCTAACACTATAAAGGCACACTAAAGTGACTTTAATTTTCTATGTGTTTTGTGTATGTAACCTGTAAATAATAAGCAGAAACTGTAATATCAACATTTCTTTCCTGTACTATTTATGAAAAAAAAAAGGTAAAATATAAGAGTGAATGACTCTGAAGTATAATCCAATTAGTAAACATACCACTTCAAAATTTAACACTGTTTGGGCAGCCAAAAGGGCTTACAAATTATTTTTAAAGTAAAAAATTTCTAATACATCCAAAACAAAACTCCTGATCTTGCCCCCCTCACCTGCTCCCTGCACCACATTCCCCATCTTGGGATTTGACAATTCCATATTTCCAGATGTTCCAGGCAGAAACACAGGAGTCATCGTTGATTTCTGATACTCCATGTCCAAACCCTGGTAGCTTGGAGGGTAAAGAATCTGCCTGCAGTGCAGGAGACCCGGGTTCAATCCTTGAGTTGGGAAGATCCCCTGGAGAAGGGAATGGCAACCCACTCCAGTATTCTTGCCTGGAAAATTCCATGGATGGAGGAGCCTAGTGGGCTACAGTCCATGGGGTTGTAGGGTCAGACACAATTGGTAAACTTGCTCAGAAAATAAAGACCTGTATTCTGATTTTCTGGTCTTGGCTTTGTCACTTTTTAGCTTGGGTAAGTCACTGGGTCTCATTTGATCTACACTACTTACAAAGTCAATCCCTGTTCTCATGTTCTATCTGTAGAAGGTAATGCATTTGGAATTAAATCAAGTAGGCATTACAGAAGCTTAAATGTTTTGAAATGCTGGTACAGAAAATTATACATTTTCCCAAGGTAATCTGAGATTCAAGAGGAAGTTATTTTAATTACTACAGATTCAGATTTTGACGTGCCTATGGCCTTACACCATGGGTCATTGTTTCCCCTTCTAAATTCTTCCCACATTTAACTATAGAATGTACATCACTCAAGTTTTGAAATAACCAATTTACAAACCAGGTAAGTCAGCTGTGAATCTCAGAAGCCCTATAAGATCCAAATTAATTAAATAATACCAGTCTACCTTCAATGATATGCAAATAAAATTATGAGCTTTCTATTTTTCTACTAGGAGAAGAAAGGGGGAAAAAAACCACTTCATCTTATGCCCCTAACAAATTCCTTCTTAACTAGTGTTGAATCATGGATGGGGGTATTATAATAATAATAATAATATTATTATTTCCATATTATTTCCAGATGGAAATAATAATATTTCCATCTGCTTAGAGGACAGCACATGCAGCAGCCTGAAACCTGACCTCAGAGACTGGTTTCTATATGACCCTGTAAACTGTGCCTGGGACAGTTTGGTTATACACATTCATGAATCATGTGGCTATCACTTTCCCCATCACAACTGATTAACATCAGGAAATTGCCATGGGAACCCTCTTGTCCCATCAAACTAACAAGATCCAATGTAGATACTGGGTACCTGCCTGAATTGAGTTCCCTGGGAGTGTTTCTCTTTTCTCCTCTAGCCTTTGTCTTCCCCCAGTGAGAGGCAGGCTTTGTGTGCCCCATACACCCCCAAGACTTGCACATCTGTAATGTATTCCAAACCCAGGAAACTTACTTCTTAGGCTTCCTGATGTTTAGATTTGAACTGGGATCTTTGAAACCTAGAAATCTCTTCTTGACTATATTAGCTTAGGAATTCCAAATATTTTAACCAAGGTGTACTGCAGGAGTAACTTTAACACATAGAAAAAGACTTTCCCTGGATGCCAGTAAACCTAGGGTCATGCCAGTGGCTTCAACATGCTGAGGACTCACTCTGGAAATTCCAAGGATGCTTCTGGAGGGCTGTTGGTGCTACAGAAGATCCTAAAGAGATACAGGTCACTGACAAACTGCCTGGGTCTGGAAATATTCAGCAAACTTGCAGGCTTTTGTTGTTTGAGTTAAGAATATGCTTGGAAAGTGCATCATTCAGCTCTGAAAAAGAATGATATAAGCTCTAAATAGCTTCCATGACAGTTTGTCTTGGAAAAGAATACATTTTACAAATATACTCAGGGATTCCATTTTAAAGAGCTCTTATAAGCTGGTAAGAACTGCTCACATAAGATATTAGAAAGAAAGAAAAAAAAGCAGGGGAAAATCTTTCAAAGGCAATCCTGAGAAACTGAATTTGAAGTTCTTAGGGAAAAAAATCATTGCCATCATTGCAACCACAGATTTGTTGGAGAAGAGAAGGTCAGGCTTAGGCGGAATGTCAATTCACTTCAAAAACATAACACAAACATCAATATCAGTAGCACAGGTATTTGCTTAAGCTCACTAGCAGCAACTGAAGTGACCTTTATTGAGAATTAAATGGCCACAACAAATACTCAATGGCAACTTTCTCGGCAAGTGGGACTAAATAGATCCTCGGTATCCAGCTACTGTTCTTACCCTTAAGAAAGCTCCAGAAGACTGCAAAACACAGAGCACACTGGTCAGGCCATTTTGGAATTCACAGATATTCACTGCTATCTGACTTGACAAGGCTTTTTGGAAATCACAAAATCAAAATAGTTAGAAGGAGAGTTCTTTGTCTACACACAAGCGTCCAACAACTGTAGGTTGAAGGACTGCCCACAGAGAAGACAACAAACAGAATAATTTTTCTCCCCCCATAATGCAGATTCTGAGGGCAATATTTTGCCCTTGGAATATTAAAATGCCAGGGAAGAAATAGTGATGGCAGTTCATGGGTAGGGGTGAGGTTTGAGGAGATAAAGAGAAGATATGAGTCCAAACATCAGAACAAGCAAACAATAAAGACTAATTTTTCCCAGAAACTATTCCCATGTATGCCAGGTTTGACTCCAGAACTAGGCATGTGAGAATTCATTCAAAAGTAGAAACAACCTATCCCCCACCTGATCATAAATTCCAGGAAATGCCAGGCACTCTGATTATTATGGCCCATATGCCGCAAGTTCATTAAAACACAGACCTGGTTCAGTTACAGGAAACACAGCTTTGTATCAACACCAGAGTGTGTCCTGGCTTGACTGTTCTCTTTTAAGTGATGCTAGGCAATTTGCTTAGGTCTTTCTGTGTTGTAACTCGCCAAGTGTAAAAAGCGAAAGAGGAGAGAGAGAGGGAGAAGGAAAGTAAGAAATTCTCCTGCTAATCATTTAGATACGCTGTGCGAATTGACAAATAGCATCCTTAGAACACTGAGAGACTCCTGGAAGCCTGATGTGGGGTATCTCCCAGGACTTCAAGCCTGGAGCTTGGCCCACATCACCATTGGACTGCACAGAATCTAGGATGTGAAGAGGTTCACACTACAACCTTCGTCCTTCAGTAAGTCCCACTTGTAAATTACGGTTCATTGGTATTTCCTGATGTTCCTTGTGTAGGAGGTAAAAGCTGACTGCTTGTTTTAAAAATAATTTCCTAAGGAAGATTTTTCTAAAATATCAAGGCATTTTAATTGGAGAAAGGAAAGGAAGGGAAACATCTCATTCAGTGATAAATGGATTGATTCAGTTACTCATTCCACAAACATGTATGGAACAGCTCCAAGGTGGCAGAAACTCTGATAGACTCTGGCAAAGCCAAGGCAAATGAGGCAGGACTCTGGCCTCAGTGAGTCTATGGTCTCATAGGAGAAGAAGACGATGAGTGGGCCTGTGATCTAGCACTGTGCTCAGGTTAAGACCCAGTGCCATGAGAGACCATTGTGGCCATATCTAAACTGTATCAGGGTTGGGAATTCCCTGGCAGCCCAGAGGTTAGGACTCCACACTCTTGCTAATAAAGGCCCAGGTTCGATCCCTCATCTGGGAAGTAAGATGATTGGCATGGCCAAAAAAAAAAAAAAAAAAAAAATACCAGGGTTTTTAGAATAAGGTATACTTTAGCTGGGCGGTAAAGACACAGTAGGAATTATATTGAGAAAAAGGAAAGTACATTCCATGCAGAAGGAGTAGCACTTGCAAAAGTAAGTGTGAATCAGCTTTACTACAATGTAGAGAAGTATGCAATGAGACATGTATGAGGTGCACCTAAGGAAGAGTAGGCATTTAACAAATGGGTGAAACAAATGGCATAGAACCAGTGAAAGAGCTAAAGAGCTGGGCAGCTGGCAGGGTGGGCATAAGTGTCTCTGCTCATCCAGGAGGCCCTAGTGTTTATGGCTGTTAGGGGGACAGGCAGGACGACTCACAGAATTGCAACCTTGGTCCTCCCACCTTAGACCTCCAACTGTAGTTCTTGCCCTGGCACCATATTCTTGCCCCAGAATCACTGATTTTTATAAGGTTAACTGAGAATCCTGGGACTGAATTATGTGTAAATTCACAGCAGTAGAACTGTTGTAGCTACGCAGATCTGCTAGACAGTGCGAACATTCTTAAATAAAGAGATACAGCCACCTCTATATGGAGCGGACCGAGAGCTTAGAGATTATGCTTTGGTGAGATGGAGCAGTTACCCTCCAAGAACACTAATGAAAACCAGACATTTATTGAATTCTCACTAGATGCCAGGTACGATTGCCCTAAGGAAATCCAATGAGTTAAAAACTGTCCTTTGTTTTCAATGACTTCTGAAAAAATCATTAAAAAAAAGCAAGCTCTTGCCTAATCTGTAATTAACACATGACGTTTATGTTTTTAGTATTTTAAGGATAGTCATTTCTCTTAGTTGGGCAATCTGGAAAAGGCATTTAGATCAAAGAAAATCGATCTGTTCACAGTTCCGGGAGAGTAAGCTAGAAAAGCCAAGTGTCTGCTGCCCCCATGTGGCCACAGTTCATCCTCTGTTTCCCTCAATCACATGAAAGTACATCAGCAGAATTGTGAAATTTAGAATTGTGGACAATGAGGCTACAGTCTTGGGTAAAGGGGGAGAAGGAAATGGCAAGCCATTCCAGTATTCTTGCCTGGAGAATCCCAGGGACAGAGGAGCCTGGTGGGCTGCCGTCTATGGGGTCGCACAGAGTTGGACACGGCTGAAGTGAGTTAGCAGCAGCAGCAGCAGCACGTTGGGTAAGAGGCTTCTCCTTTTCCATGTTCCTGATAAAATCCAATGACAAAAATTGAAAATTTAGGCATTTTGGATTAACACATATACATACTTGCTCCTTGGAAGGAAAGTTATGACAAACTTAGACAGCATATTAAAAACCAGAGACATCACTTGGCTGACAAAGGTCCATATAGTCAAAACTATGGTTTTTCCAGCAGTCATGTACAGATGTGAGAGTTGGACCATAAAGAAGGCTGAGCACCGAAGAATTGATGCTTTCAAATTGTGGTGCTGGAGAAAACTCTTGACAGTCCCTTGGACTACAAAGAGATCAAACCAGTCAGTCCTAAAGGAAATCAACCCTGAATATTCACTGGAAGGACTGATGCTGAAGCTGAAGCTCCAATACTTTTGGCCACTTGATACAGAGCTGGCTCACTGGAAAAGACTCTGATGCTGGGAAAGATTGAAGGCAAAAGGAGAAGTAGGTGGCAGAGGATGAGATGGTTAGCATCACCAACTCGATGGACATGAATTTGAGCAAAGTATGGGAGAGAGTGAAGGACAGAAGGGCCTGGCGTGCTAGAGTCCATGGGGTCCCAAAGAGTCAGGCACGACTCAGAGACTAAACAGCAACAACAAATACACACTACTATATAAAAATGGGTTTCCCAGGTGGCTTAGTGGCAAAGAATCCACTTGCCAAGCAGGAGACGTGGGTTCAATCCCTGGGTCAGGAAGGTCCCCTAGAGAAGGAAATGGCAACCCACTTCAGTATTCTTGCACGGAAAATACTATAGATAGAGGAGTCTGGCAAGCTGCAGTCAGTGAAGTCGCAGAGTCAGACATGACTTAGTGACTAAACAACAACAACAATATATATAAAATAGATAACCAATCAAGACCTACTGTATAGCAAAGGAAACTATAGTTAATATTTTATAATAATCTATAAGGGAAAAATTTTGAAAAGAAGATATATACATATGTACAACTGAATTACTTTGCTATACACTTGAAATTAACACATTATAA
>SJYA01003254.1:24643-56734 GCA_006410615.1 Neotragus moschatus | reverse complement strand
GGGAAAACATTTGGAAAGAATATATATAGATATGTACAACTGAATTGCTTTGCTATACACTTGAAACTAACACAACATTGTAAATCAACTATAGTACTTAAACTGTTAAAAATTGTTTAAAAAAATTAAATCTCTCCAAGAAAGCCTAAGAGATTCCAGTAGTAAATTCTGGTTTATCTTTTTAACTTGAAGGCCCTTGCTCTGGCATTCTAAATTCCATGTTTCTGAGATATCCAAACTGGTAAAACAGTTCACGTACAGGAATTCAGTAAGCAAATTCTACAAGTTACTTCAACTAGTGTCTTAGCTATGTGCTGTGAGAGTGGTGAAGAATTTCAACCAAATTTCATATTGGTTATCTTCAGGTCTCTTTCAAATAATCTTTCCATCCTACACTCACTCCTTAAAAATCTGTCATGGAATGGGTTTAGCCAAACAAATACATTTGTTTTACTCCATTCAGAGGGCAACAACTACTGAATCAAATTATTTATTTTCTTGGGCTCCAAAATCACTGCAGATGGTGACTGTAGCCATGAAATTAAAAGACGCTTGTTCNCAGGGGTGGGAAAATGTTATGAGAAAGAGGACACACCTGGGTTACCTAGAAAATATCATGAAACTCACAGGTTACCTGACTTCAGCTTCATTCACAGAGTCTGCTGCGCTTTTTCTTACATATAAATTATTTTGTCAGCATACTAAAACCTTTAGAAAGTGAATTTTTATAGGGATCATAAGTAATGGCATGTTTGAGGCATTATATCGGTACACTGAATCCCACCCATCTCTAGCTGTCATTTGTCATTCGACTTTCCAACCAAAAGCTTCCTGATCAAAAGCTAAGGCTAGAAGACACATATACTAATTATGAACTCCAACATGGTCCCTCAGTCATGAGACTTATGACCCTAGAGAAGAGGAAAGGAGGGTCTTGAGACAGAGGAGGCCCATCCCTATTTCGAGCAGAGACTGTAGGGTCCCAAGAGAGTTAGAAGGGGTAGAGTTAAGGGTGCCTGATACACTCGCTCCTATATCGAGGGGTGGCGGTGGTTATGAGCATCCCGAGAGGTGAAGAGCCTGCACACACCAGGTCAGGGGCATGAACTGCCCTGCTCCAGGACTGGTCAGCCAGCGAGGCGGAGGGGAGGGGTACGCAGCCGTCTCTAATGACATGTGCAGGCATGCGCCGAAAGGGAAAGCGGGCATCCGGAGTTGGTACACCAAGTCCAAACTGCTAGAGACGATTTAATCAACTTCAGGCGCATGAACACAGGAAGCACACCTTCTCATCCACCTGCAGCAGAAGCCACGGAGGATCCAGAGGACGCTGGTGAGACTCGAGGACCCAGCCTTCCCTCTGCGGCTTTGCACAGGTCAGCCCTCTCCATCCTCCACATCAAACAGCATCTTGGAAAAGAAAACTGGAGATGGGGGGAACTGTNCACCTTCTCATCCACCTGCAGCAGAAGCCACGGAGGATCCAGAGGACGCTGGTGAGACTCGAGGACCCAGCCTTCCCTCTGCGGCTTTGCACGGGTCAGCCCTCTCCATCCTCCACATCAAACAGCATCTTGGAAAAGAAAACTGGAGATGGGGGGAACTGTAATTCAGAGCAGCTATCCAAAAGAAACAGTTAACATTTACATGCTCTCTTGATTGCCAAGATTTGGAGAATTTTAAAATTAAGTTGAAATAAAGTAGGAAGTCAAGAGATACCTGGAATAATAGGCAAGTTTGTCCTTGGAGTACAAAAGGAAGCATGGCAAAGGCTAACAGAATTTTGCCAAGAGAACATGCTGGTCAAAGCAAACACCCTCTTCCAGCAACACAAGACACATGGACATCACCAGATGGTCAACACCAAAACCAGATGGATTATACACTCCTCCTGTCTTCAATCGTTCCCAGCATCAGGGGCTTTGTCACTAAGTCAGCATCATGCTTAAGCTGAAGCTGCACACTTTGGCCCCCTGATGCCAAGAGCTGACCCTGGAAAAGGCCCTGATGCTGGGAAAGATTGAAGGCAGGAGAAGGGGAAGACAGAGGATAAGATGGTTGGGTGGCATCACCGACTCGATGGACATAAGTTTGAGCAAGCTTCAGGAGTTGGTGATGGACAGGGAGGCCTGGTGTGCTGCAGTCCNGTACAGGAGATAGGGATCAAGACCATCCCCAAGAAAAAGAAATGCAAAAAAGCAAAATGGCTTTCTGATGAGGCCTTACAAATAGCCGTGAAGGGAAAAGAAAAGCAAAGGAGAAAAGGAAAGCTATATCCATTTGAATGCAGAGTTCCAAAGAATAGCAAGGAGAGGTAAGAAAGCCTTCCTCAGTGATCAGTGCAAAGAAATAGAGGAAACCAATAGAATGGGAAAGATTAGAGATCTTTTCAAGAAAATTAGACATATCAAGGGAACATTTCATGCAAAGATGGGCTCGATAAAGGATAGAAATGGTATGGATCTAACAAAAGCAGAAAATATTAAGAAGAGGTGGCAAGAATACACAAAAGAACTGTACAAAAAAGATCTCCATGACCTAGATAATCACAATGGTATGATCACTCACCTAGAGCCAAACATCATGGAATGTGAAGTCAAGGGGGCCTTAGGAAGCATCAATACAAACAAAGCTAGTGGAGGTGATGGAATTTCAGTTAAGCTATTTCAAATCCTGAAAGATGATGCTGTGAAAGTGCTGCACTCAATATGTCAACAAATTTGGAAAACTCAACAGTGGCCACAGGACTGGAAAAGGTCAGTTTTCATTCCAGTCCCCAAAAAAGGCAATGCCAAAGAATGCTCAAACTACTGAACAATTGCACTCATCTCACACACTAGTAAAGTAATGCTCAAAATTCTCCAAGCCAGGCTTCAGCAATACATGAACCATGAACTTCCAGATGTTCAAGCTGGTTTTAGAAAAGGCAGAGGAACCAGAGATCAAATTGCCAACATCCACTGGATCATGGAAAAAGCAAGAGAGTTNTTGCACTCATCTCACACGCTAATAAAGTAATGCTCAAAATTCTCCAAGCCAGGCTTCAGCAATACGTGAACCGTGAACTTCCAGATGTTCAAGCTGGTTTTAGAAAAGGCAGAGGAACCAGAAATCAAATTGCCAACATCCGCTAGATCATCAAAAAAGCAAGAGAGTTTCAGAAAAATATCTATTTCTGCTTTATTTACTATGCCAATGCCTTTGATTGTGTGGATCACTACAAACTGTGGAAAATTCTGAAAGAGATGGAAATACCAGACCACCTGACTTGCCTCTTGACAAATCTGTATACAGGTCAGGAAGCAACAGTTGGAACTGGACATGGAACAACATACTTGTTCCAAATAGGAAAAGGAGTATGTCAAGGCTGTATATTGTCACCCTGCTTATTTAACTTAGATGCAGAGTACATCATGAGAAACGCTGGGCTGGAGGAAGCACAAGCTGGAATCAAGATTGCTGGGAGAAATATCAATAACCTCAGATATGCAGATGACACCACCCTCATGGCAGAAAGTGAAGAAGAACTAGAGAGTCTCTTGATGAAAGTGAAAGAGGAGAGTGAAAAGGTTGGCTTAGAGCTCAACATTCAGAAAACGAAGATCATGGCATCCGATCCCATCACTTGATGGCAAATAGATGGGAAAACAGTGGAAACAGTGACTGATTTTATTTTTGTGGGCTCCAAAATCACTGCAGATGGTGACTACAGCCATGAAATTAAAAGATGCTTACTCCTTTGAAGGAAAGTTATGACCAACATAGACAACATATTAAAAAGCAGAGACTACTTTGCTGACAAAGGTCCATATAGCCAAAGCTATGATTTTTCCAGTAGTCACATATGGATGTGAGAGTTGGACTATAAAGAAAGCTGAGCGCTGAAGAATTGATGCTTTTGAACTGTGGTGTTGCTCCCTTGGACTGCAAGGAAATCCAACCAGTCCATCCTAAAGGAGATCAGTGATGAGCATTCGTTGGAAGGACTGATGTTGAAGCTGAAACCCCAATACTTTGGCCACCTGATGCAAAGAGGTGACTCATTTTAAAAGACCCTAATGCTGGGAAAGAGTGAAGGCAGGAGAAGGGGATGACAGAGGATGAAATGGTCAGATGATATGACCGACTCAATGGACATGGGTAAACTCTGGGAGTTGGTGATGGACAGGGAGGCCTGGTGTGCTGCAGTCAATGGAGTCACAAAGAGTTGGGCATGACTGAGCGACAGAACTGAACTGAACCGGGAGACCTATCTAGTAAATTAGTATCCTTGTGGTTCTAGAAGTCCCTCCATTAAACACACACACACACACACACACACACGTAAACAATGTTTCCCAAGTTTTCATGATTTATTGTTGTTCAGTCACTCAGTTGTGTCACTCAGTCACTCTGTTGTGTTGTTCAATCACTCAGTTCTTTGTGACACCACGGAGTGCAGCTTACCATTCATGATTAGAGAACCTTTTGATCACATCATGATTTTTAATAAGCCAGAGAATCACTGTTTCATTGAATAGATTCTATGAATGCTGACCCAGGACAGGCATGGCAAATAGATTTTGTAGAGGTATTCTAGAATATACTGTTGAGAAGAATATAAGAGTTTGTCTGAACTTATCAGAAAGAATACAATTATTGACAAACCATAGCTTCTGTGTAGGCAGACTTCAATGGCAGCATAAGGGCAATGGACTTGCTGGTCTTGATCTAGGTTCTTTAGCTTCATTTTCTCTGGCAAAGGATTCCTCTAGTTCAGAATTAGTGACATAAGAATTCCTCCAATAGGAACTCAACTAGGAAAATGTGAAATCTTTATTCCTTATAATTTGTTCATGTTCACTGAGTCTTTACTGAGTGGACTGGTCCTTCAGGAGGGGGAGGAGGTTCTTTATATTGAAGGGAATGCTTTCAAAGCTACCATATAAAATAAATCTTGGAATTAGAATCTATCTCCAAGCTCAGTACCCAGGAGGATACTCCATACCCAGATGTCCCCATGCCTGTAGCCTTGGTCAGGAGCGTTTGAGCAGAATCTAGGAATTTCTCCCAATTCTCTGAAGCCTCTTTGGCTCTATCACCTATGAATATTTTGGCTCCTCCACTGTGAAGCTGCTCAGGGCTTTGGAGCCCAGTGCTCTCCACTTGGGGATCTGTTGTCAGAGATGTGGGTTTATGTGTATACCTGCACACCTAGAAGTACATACATGTACAAGTGTGCACAAACATAGTGGGGTACACAAGCATAGTAGGGGGCACAGATTAGAATTCACCTGATATCCACAGGGTCCAGGGCCAGGAGAAGAAAATTCTATGATACAAACCACTTTAGCAGCTGATGCTTCTTCGGTTTGCAGAGTGTCACCGGAGACACTGGTAGTCTGGAAGGAGGAAAAAGGAGACAAATGTTTCAGCTTTAATGGGATTTTCAAAGATGTGCCAGGTATTGTCTGTTGGCACTCCGTGACACTCCCACCCCCATCCCCTCTCCTGTGCTGAAGAGACTGGAAGCATTGAGATGAGAGTTCTCAAACTCCCTTGCCAGTGTGAGCTCTCTGCATGAAATTTGGAAGGGAGAAGGGAGTTAGAAACCATACCTCCTCTCTAGCTGAAAAAGTAGACAAGTATCTTTCAACAGACGAGAGTTTAGTTTTCATTTTATTGTAGTTGATTTACAGTGTTGCATTAATTTCTGCTATAAGCAGATGTGGGCTTCCCAGATAGCTCAGTTGTTAAGAATCCACTTGCAATGCGGGAGACTCCTGTTTGATTCCTGGGTCAGGAAGACCCCCTGGAGAAGGGATAGACTACTCACTCCAGTGTTCTTGGGCTTCCCTTGTAGCTCAGCTTGTAAAGAATCCCCCTGCAATGTGGGAGACCTGGGTTTGATCCCTGGGTTGGGAAGATTCCCTGGAAAAGGGAAAGGCTCCCCAGTCCAGTATTCTGGCCTGGAGAATTCCATGGACTGTATAGTCCATGGGGTCACAAAGAGTCAGACATGACTGAGCGACTTTAACTTTCACAAGCAGATGTGAGTTTTGCAGCACCTGCTAGACTCCCTTACATATTAATCACCCAGTCACTCTGGAGCCATGAGACTCCTGTGCTGTCGGCAATGATTTTCTGCAATTTTTTTGACCTCTGGGTCTCAGAAAAAAACTTCCTGACCCTTTTCTGTACCATGGTGATCCTGAAAGGCAGTGGTGGCTCCTGATCTGTACTCCTCCATTCTCTTTCTCACTTCTGGAATGATGACAGCCAGAGTTCCCTGGAAATCATGTTGAAGAGGGCAGAAATGTCAACAGCCTGGGTCGATATGGGGGAATGGCATCTGTCATTATGGAATACCCATGGTTTATTCTTTTTTCTTATTTTGTTATTCTTTCTTTAAAAAATTAATTTGTTTAACTGGAGGCTAATTACTTTAAAATATTGTGGTGGTTTTTGCCATACATTGACAAGAATCAGCCATGGGTGTATATGTGTCCCTCATTCTAAACCCCGCCTCTACTCCCCTCCCCATCCCATCCCTCTGGGTTGTCCCAGTGCACCAGCTTTGAGTGCCATTTCATGCACCGAATTTGGACTGGTGATCTATTTCACATATGGTAATATATATGTTTCAATGCTGTTCTCTCAAATCATCCCACCATCACCATCAGCCATGGAGTCCAAAAGTCTGTTCTTTAGATCTACGTCTCTTTTGCTGTCTCGCATATAGGGTCATCGTTACCATCTTTCTAAATTGCATATATATGCATTAATATGCTGTATTGATGTTTTTCTTTCTGACTTACTGCACTCTGTATAATAGGCTCCAGTTTCATTCACCTCATTAGAACTGATTCAAATGCATTTTTTAATAGCTGAGTAATATTCCATTGTGTACATATACAGCTTTCTTATCCATTAGTCTGCTGATGAACACTAGGTTGCTTCCATGTTGTAGCTATTGTAAACAGTGCTGTGATGAACATTGTAAACCGTAATAAACATTATAAACAGCTATTGTAAACAGTGCTGTGTGGTAAACGTGTCTCTTTCAATTCTGGTTTCCTTGGTGTGTATGCCCAGCAGTGGGATTACTGGGTCATATGGCAGTTCTACTTCCAGTTTTTTAAAGAATCTCCACACTGTTTTCCATAGTGGCTCAACTAGTTTGCATTCCCACCAACAATGTAAGAGGGTTCCCTTTTCTCCACACCCTCTCCAGCATTTATTGCTTGTAGACTTTTTGATAGCAGCCATTCTAACTGGTGTGAAATGGTACCTCATTGTGGTTTTGATTTGCATTTCTCTGATACTGAGTGATGTTGAGCATCTTTTCGTGAGTTTGTTAGCCATCTGTATGTCTTCTTTGGAGAAGTGTCTGTTTAGTTCTTTGGCCCATTTCCTGACTGGGTCATTTATTTTTCTGGAATTGAGCTGCAGGCGTTGCTTGCATATTTTTGAGATTAATTCTTTGTCATTTGCTTTGTTTGCTATTATTTTCTCTCATTCTGAAGGCTGTCTTTTTACCTTGCTGATAGTTTCCTTCATTGTGCAAAAGTTTTTAAGTTTAATTAGGTCCCATTTGTTTATTTTTGCTTTTATTTCGAATACTCTGGGAGGTGGGTCATGGAAGATCTTGCTGTGATTTAAGTCAGAGAGTGTTTTGCCTATGTTTTCCTCTAAGAGTTTTATAGTTTCTAGTCATACATTTAGATCTGTAATCCATTTTGAGTTTAGCGTATGGTGTTAGAAAGTGTTCTAGTTTCATTCTTTTAGAAGCAGTTGACCAGTTTTCCCAGCACCACTTGTTAAAAAGATTGTCTTTTTTTCATTGTATATTTTTGCCTACTTTGTCAAAGATAAGGTGTCCATAGGTATGTGGATTTATCTCTGGGCTATTTTCTTCCATTGATCTATATTTCTGTCTTTGTGCCAATACCATACTGTCTTGATGACTGTAGCTTTGTAGTATAGTCTGAAGTCAGGCAGGTTGATTCCTTCAGTCCATTTTTCTTTCCATGGTTGATTCATATGTAAGTAGGAAAGCAGTTGTGTCTGAGCCATTATATATATATATATATCTTTTGGTCAAATTCAGCCTAATACAAGTGTTGTTCCATATATGTAGTTACTGGTAGTCCCTGGAGTTTGTGGACAGGCAGTTGAGCTTACAAATAATGTCTGGGCATCTGAGAGGTGCCTGGGGGTCTATTTTCCCCATGGTGTTAAAGCACAGGTATGTAGACTTACAAAGAGAGCTATTTGGACCTTTTTCCTGGGCTCAGTACAGCCAGGTCCTCTTGAGTGGCTGAGACCTGTACAGCATGGTGTACAAGGAGGCCTGGATTGGAGATCACCCCAGTGGTTCTTAAAAAGTCTTAAGTAATCCATCATTGAGCACCCATTCCTTTACTATTTTCCTCCCTCAGAAGCTCCTGTACAACAGAGGGAAGGAAGGAGTAGGGAGGAACACTGGCTGGGAAGTCAAGTAGATTAGGTCCTAGTCTCAGCCTATTAACAACTCTCTGAAGCTTCCTTTCCCTCCATGGGCTTGAGAGTCTTCAAAACCAGAAAGAAATTAATGAGAAGCCTCAGTACTGAGATTCAGAGAGCACCCCAATCCTATCCCTCATCCCTGATTACATCTGTGTCTCTGTGTGTTCCAAGCAGAAGTCATAGCTGCTAAACTAGAGGGTATGAGAAACCTTATTTGGATTCAAGGTGTGTATTCTGAGGACCAGTACATTAGCACCACCTGGGAGCTCATTAGAAACACAGAATCTCAAGGCCCACCACATAACTACTGACTCAGAGTCTGCAATTTGATCCCAAGGGGATCCCTCTGTGCCTTCAAGTCTCAGATGTACTGATCCAGAGGCGTGGGGGAAAAGACCAATGTCAGCTTGAAAATAAAGAATGGGATTTGCAGTCAGGAGACCTAGGCTCTACTTTGAGTTCTGCCCTTTACTTGCTCTACACATTTCACCAAAATATGTAACCACTCTCATCCTTATTCTTAAATGAGGTTGCTCTCATAACCACTGAATGGAGTAGAGGTTAATGGCATATATTCTGGAGCCAAACTGCCTAATCTTAATTCTTTATTTTATTTACTAGCTGTGAAGCTTTCGGTAAGTCACTTGACATGCACATCCTTCTGTTTCCTTATCTGGAAAGTATAATAACAAGGGATTCTAATAATAATTTTAAGTTAGAAGTGAATATAAATAACATAGGACAGTGCCTGGCATAGCCCAAGTCCACAGCATCTATTATTACACACTGGCTTTTTACAGCATCTTTTAAGAACACAAAGAGACCTTATTCCTTATGGGGTTTGCATGGTGTACACCCTTCTCAACTGAAGGACACGATCACCCAAAGGCTGAGGTTCTAACCTCTAGGCCATCAGACATCTATGAGACTGGCTTCATGCTACCATTTTGGAGCCATCAACCAGTCCCCTGGGTTCGATTCCCACCTTGTCTATTCCAGCTCTACTCACTCCACACACTTTCCTGCCTGTGGGAAATCTGCAGGAGTAGCGGGTCTGAGAGCTATGCAGTCCACCCAGGAGATGAACACTTGAATTGGCCTTCCCTTTTCCTACAGAAACTCATGCAGTTCAAAAAGCATACTGTCATCAAGGCATTGCTCAACAGACCTGTCACCACAGTCACTGCAGGGAAGACTTCTAGGAAGTGGGAGGTACCAGGGACCTTCAGCAGAACACTATAGCTCAGCAAGAAAACAAGCTCCCTCAGTTGCCACTAGACAAACCTAGACAGTGTATTAAAAAGGTACGTATAGCCAAAGCTATGATTTTTCCAGTAGTCACATATCGATGTGAGAGTTGGACTATAAAGAAAGCTGAGTGCTGAAGAATTGATGCTTTTGAACTGTGGTGTTGGAGAAGACTCTTGAGAGTCCCTTGGACAGCAAGGAGATAAAAACAGTCCATCCTAAAGGAAATCAGTCCTGAATATCCATTGGAAGGACTGATGATGAAGCTGAAACTCCAATACTTTGGCTACCTGATGCGAAGAACTGACTCACTAGAAAAGACCCTCATGCTGGGAAAGATAGAAGGCAGGAGGAGAAGGGGATGACAGAGGATGATATGTTTGGATAGCATCATCGACTCAAAGGACATGAGTTTTAACAAGCTCCAGTAAATGGTAAAGGACAGGGAAGCCTGGTGTGCTGCAGTCCACGGGATCTTAAAGAGTCGGACATGACTGAGTGACTGAACATCAACAATAGATGCTGCTGAGTGCACATCCTCAGGACCTCTGTTCCTCAGAGGTGGGAAAATCCCAGCCTTGCTCTCCAAGTGCTGTTCCTTAGGTTGGCCACCTCCTCACAAACACCAAGCAGATGTACTGCTGAGGGCACGGTCAGACTGGATTCACAAGCCCCATGCACTGGGATGGTTGTAACAACCAACCCGGGAATCTACAGCAACAATGTGTGCAGGGTCCCCATGGCTGGATGATTCCCTAGGATGACTCAGGACTTGGAAACACTGTTATGACTTCTCAGAGTCTGGGAGTCCTACTGAGCTGTTATATACATAGTTGATTTATGATAGTGAAAATAAAATCAGCAAAGGGAAAGGCACAGAGGTGAAGTCCAAGGGAAACCAGTTGTGAGATCCAGTTGTTCTCTCCCAAAAGAGTCACATGGACAACACTTAATTCTCCCAGAAAAGATCTGTGACAACGCATGCAGTGTCACCAGTCAGGGAAGTTCAACCATGACTAGGGGTCCAGAGATTGTACTGGAGGTCAGGCATGCAGGCATGCAGCTTCCATGTGACCACTTCAGTTACTCAGTCTACAGCCCCCAGATGTCAAATGAACACAGCATGGCCCAGGGCCTCAGACACAAAACAGATGCTCATCACAGTTAGCAGGAGCTACCTGGTCAAATGAAACAGAGAGGGCCAGAATACAGAAATACCCTACTAGGCAGAACATGCCAGGGTCTTTGGGGTGGCTTCCCAAGAGTGCACAAGAACCAGTCTTCATCAGACAGGCTTTTCTTTGGAATATAAGGGTTTGAGTAACTGGGACCTTCTGGAGTTACCATTTACAGTGAATTTTAACTTATTAATATTTAGAGACTTAATTGCCACTTAGAAATGTTTTCAGTTGGGTGTGAGTGGTGATTCTGGGCAAGGGTGATGACAAAGTGAAAGTCTACAGTGCAGGAAGGAGCAGTAATGGGGACTAGCATGCTCCCTAGTGTTGGGGAGAGGACAGCAAATGCTGCCACCAATTGCCTCAGGTGCCTGCTGTGGGAAAAGTCCTGGGCTTGGAGTTCTAGAGATGTTCCTTCAAACAATCATGAGAACTGTTTGGATGAGTGGTCTTTAGCTATGATGTAAACAAGGCTCAAAGGGCCAGTAAGTGATGGAGCCAATCCTTCTCTTCCATGGACAGAAAGATCCCAACAGCTGGGCAGATTGTGGGCTAGAAGAATACCTTGGAATGTTTCCTGGATCCTGGATGCCCAAGTCACACTAGGAAAAGCTGGTACTGTCTGAACAACCACACGTCCTTCACCAGCCTCTTCTTTCTGTGTGAGCACTCATTCCTGCCAAGTCAGGATACGGGGTGAGTCTGACCCGGACAAAAGACAAGGTCTTTCTGCAACTAGGGGTTTCTCTACTGTCCTCGGGACACTATCTCACTAACTCTATTAAATTTCTCTTGCCTCTTGACAGTGTTGTCAGAAAAGGTTATCAGGTCACTTCTTCTGGAAATAGGTTAGGATCTCCAAATCTGGCCATCATTTATATAGAGTATAGCATAGTTAAGTCGTTCAGTCGTGTCCGACTCTTTGTGACCCCATGGACTGTAGCCCACCAGGCTCCTCCGTCCATGGGATTCTCCAGGCAAGAATACTGGAGTGGGTTGCCATTTCCTTCTCCAGGGGATCTTCCTGACCCAGGGATTGAACCTAGGTCTCCCGCATTAGAGGCAGACACTTTAACCTCTTAGCCACCAGGGAAGAGCCTTATTTACAAACGCAGGAAGGCCATCATTTACAAATGCACAAGGAATTCACAGGGCGGGGGGGGGGGGAGGTCCCCACTCACACGACTGACAGTAAACAGACTCTTCTCCTAGGACTTCTACACAAGACTGGGACAGAGTCACTTCCCAAGAGACCTCCAGGTTGTAGACTTGGGCTATGATTCATCCAACTACCCTGGGAGTATCAATTAACTCATAGGAGCAACGGGCAAGAGAGGGAGAAAGTGTGTGTTCTTCCAATGTGTTCACATGGAAGAATAAATAAATATATGTTGGATGCCATGACTGCTTTCCTCACTTGTATCTCTCAACAGTGCCTGGCAGATACTGGCTGTAGCACAGGAGTGGGCGTCCTGAGCCCAGATTCTGCCCTGCCCAGACCAAGTTCTGCTTGCAACCAGGGAAGTGCCACAGGCACACAGCACACACTTAGCCTCTCTCCCCAAGACCCTGACAAGAAACAGAAAACTTTCCTGAAGAGCACTACAGGCCTTTTTAGCAGACCACTTTGACACAGGCTGGCATCATCAGAGAAACAGTTCTCCCCTACTTTATGCTGCATTTTCAAATTGGGCAAAGCCCAGGTTCTCCAAAGATCCCCAGGCTCCAAGAAATCAGAACTTCTCGATTTATTTCAGGAGAATCAGGCATCATGGTGTCTTCATTCGCACAGGCTGCCGGCCCCATCCGCTGCACCAGGAAGCTTCCCGAACTGTGCCTGACCTCCGCTCTCTGATCCCTGACCTGACACCAGAGCCCGGCTCCAACAGGCTGGCCCCGCCTCCAAGATGGCCGCACCCATGTAGGTTGTAGTTATCGCTGAAGCTTCTTATTCTGATGATGAAAAAAAAAGGAGAGCGTGGCTTTGCGGGATGCAGGGATGGGAACTCTCCAGGGAGCACCGCCACAAGGAGGCCCGGCGGTGCAAGAGGACGGGGAAAGCAGGCCTCGGAGGCAGCCTATACTCTACATAATCTGCGCGGAGCCCGCTTGCCTCCCGCCTCCCGAGACGCTTCCCCTCGTCCCGCCGCAGTCTTTCGTAAGACTCGTCGCGGAAAATGGTCGCACTCTCTCGTCGCTTCATCTAACCTCAGAGGGAGCCACGTCAGAACCAGCGTCCCTGAAAGGCGCCATGTTGCCCATTGGCTGTCTTGCCATCCCCCAAGCCCCCTCACTTCCTTCCTGCGCGTGCGCAGCACTTGGGCTCCCATGGCAATGGGGAGCGGAAGTGTTCTGCTCACCTCGTGGGCGCTGCGAATTGGCGCTGGCCGTTTTATGCCTTCAGACCTCGGGTTCCTGGTAGTTTAGTAAGGGGAGGCGAAACTGGGGACAGGCTGAATGGGAAGGTCGGAAGGGCCATGCGCCGTGGGGTAATGAGCTCGCGCCCCTGGGGTGCTGAGTGACAGGGCCGTGGGGCGGGGAGGAGACTACGGAGTTAACGAGTGAATCGTTCATTAATTGATTCCTTTAGCAACTGTTTACTTGGTGTGGTTTAGTCTCTAAGTCCTGTCCGACTCTTGTGACCCCATAAACTGTAGCCCGCGTCTGTCTATGGGAGTTTTCAGGCAAGAATACTGGAGTGGATTGCCATTTCCTTATCCAGGGGAATCTTCCCAACTCAGGAATCGAATCCGGTTCTTCTGTATTGCAAACAGATTATTTACCGACTGAGCTATGAGGGAAGCCCAACTATTTAGTAGTGAATACCAGACACCATTGTTTCACGTTAGTCATCACAATAGCCCCATGAGTAGGCACTACGATTCTTTTCATTTTACAGAGAGAAAGCAAGAACAGAAAGGCTCGGACACTTGACCAAAGTCACACAGTAAACTAGGGGGATCCTTGTTCTTTTTTTCAGCATACTATTTATTTGTTTCTAACTAACATACCCTGAATTTATCAACTTTTTGGCTTACTGTCTCTCCCCTGCTAAGAATATGGCTCCTGAAGATGGGGGAACTCTGTTCATGTAGAACAGGCATAGTAGGCACTCACCTCTGTTATTAACTGAAGAAAAGCAGCAAAGCGGGTAGTCAGTTTCATTCCATAGCCCAGACTCTTAGGAAGTAAGGGAGTGCCTAGCTCTTTATCTAATGGTGGTGGTAACTGAGCTTACTAAATGTCAATTCTTAAAACTAGAGGGAGGCACTGTGTCTTCTAGTGTCAAGGGAAACATTTGGATTTTCCTCAACTTTGCTCCATCATAGACGTTGCTAACTGCACTTCCTGTGTGGTGATTCCCTTTCTAGGGTCAGGGTTCATAACAGCCAACATCTCGCCAGCTTCAGATGCCAGCTGATCTACCATGGGCTTCCTTAATTAGTCTACAGAAGACCCAGTCTGAGACCTCAGAAGGAGGTGAGTTTGCCTGGTCAGAGGTAGAGACATGGTCCTGAAGGGAAGGTCCTAGCAAAGGTATCTTTGTCTTTGAATCCTTGGGTCCCGCCTCCTTAGTAATAAGACAGATGATTTGGGAATTCCCTGGCGGTCCAGTGGTTAGGACTCCATGCTTTCACTGCTGAGGGTCCAGAGTTCGATCCTGGGTAAGGGAACTAAGATCCCACAAGCCGAGTGGCCAGGCCAAAAAAAAAAAAAAAAAAAACCCCACACAAAAACAACAAAACAAAACCCTAAAACCCAAAAAGACAGCTTCTCTGAGGGGAATTGGAAGAGAAGAACCAGACCAGACCTCAGGGCAGAGTGGGGAGATCCACAGGACAGATTCAAATGCTCTGGTTAGAGAGAAGTGGGTCAGAGGATAGCAGGTTCTAGAAGAACTGAACCTGCAGTGCCCTCTCTCCCTTCCTTCAGCTGAGAGAGAGCAAGACTTCTAGCCACCATCAAGAGCTATGTCATGGTGGTCAGTTGAACCTCTATTGCAGGAGAGAGATGAAAGTGATGGATGGATGGAGGGATGCTGCCCTGAGGTAGTGCTAGCAAGGACATGATCAGGCTGGAAAGACTGACTCCCTACCTCCCAGTACTTTCTCCACCCTGAACACATTTGTGCACACACATTTGTGCTCCCCTCTTGTGCTGTGGGCTATTTCAGTCAGTCCCATAGTAGGAACAATCCACTTGCCTTTAGCAGAAATGTTGAATCTCCTCTACCCCGACTAGATGACTAAATGTTTTTGGTTTCTGCATTTCTGTGAAATCTCAGAGTAGTCTCTAGGTAGCCATCACCTAGCTATGCTTCCCCATTTTCATGCTAGTAACTGGGTCTGGAAGCATGACTCACTAAGCTCCATCTTGCTGAACCCTGTTGTACTGCTACTAAGGCAGGGATTGCTAGAATGGCAGTGGTTAACAAAAGCTCGTTGCTGAAAATTTGTTTTGAAAACTGCCAAATAAGGAAGAGCTTGGCAATCAAATGGCCATGATGGGAAATAAGGAAGTATTAGGGAGGGAATAGGGAGGTGGTGGGCTGGAAGAACCGGAGTGGCGGGGAGCAAGGTCAGTGGTTTCCAGTTCCATGTGGACCTGACCAATGTCAGGCCCTTAACCTCCCTCCATCCCCCTACTTTCCACCCTCCACCCCTTTCCCTTCCACCCTGCACTCAGCCCTGGTTAGTCTCCTTCCTCCAAACCGCAGCAAGTTGTCCTTGTCTCCAGACTGCTCAGGGTATGTCACTTCAAGGGCTCAGTGTGATAATTAGGTGATTTGTAATGATTTATCCTTTTTATTTTACTAGTAATTAATATTGTCAAAAGTGATAAAATGAAAGTAAACAAAAAAGGAAAGGTGAGATCAACCCTCAAAGGTAAGCAGGGTCAACGTTTTAATAGATGTTCTTCTTCAGTACATGCATATAGCTTAACAAAGGAGATCCCACCCACCAGGTTTCTGGTAACCTAATTTTAAATATGTTAAGACATGAGAACAGGATTCCATTGCATTTTTAAAGCCCATGTGGTATTTCCCATTTTGTGTGTCTTATTTTTTTTAAACTTGAGTCCCCTTTACTGGAGGTTTAGTTGCTTTCAGATTGTTGAATGGTGGAAACACCTACAGTTAACATCTTTGCAAATAAATTACGATAAATTCCCAGGCATAGAATTCTTGAGAGAAAGGAAATATTAGGTTGTTAATGGCTTCTGAGTAGAAGTCTTTAAACACGAGTCATACATCTATCCAGGGAGAGAAAATCAATTCCCATGGGATTGTGCAGAACTCATGGGATCTTAGCCAAGGGAACAGCCTGGAGCTACCAGGCCTTGTGTTCTGATCATCCTCACTGTGGGGCAGGGGTGATTGTTATTAGGCTGGTGATGGTGGTCTCAAGGCTGTGTGCACTGACCTCGACCCTCCTGATTCTGCCTTCCTAGATTTCCATCCTTGGTCTGAGCAGGACTGATGCCCATGTCCCAAGTGAGTTCCTAATTTACCCCTACTTTGTTTCCAGTTAATATGAGGCAACAATTAGGGAATTATATTGCAACCTTGAAAAAATATCTGTTAGTTCCCTCAGCTCTGGCTCTTTTCTGCTCAACCTGTCATCCACCTCAGGTTTCTCCAGTCCTTCCTCTTTTCACCAAAAAGGAAAAAAAGAAAAAGGAACGAGATAGAGAGGAAAAGGCATTTTTGTCTACTTCTTACTCTTGGAACTGTGCTTCATATTTTTGCCTTCTCAGAGAAAATTGTTTAAATGCATAGACTTATCTTGCTTTTTCTATTTACTTTTAGTTCACTTTTTCCCTTTTTATTATGTTTAAAATTGTGAAAGTAAACCCACGTCTCATGTTCTAATATGCATAAAATAAACAGTATCCAAAAATCCCTATTTCTTCTTCCCCTAGTACCACATTCTTCCTCAGTGTTGCCCATTGTTAATTTGGTGATAAGGTGCTGTAGATGCATTTACTTCAGTTTAATTAACTAAAAATAGAGGTACATGTTGGAGAAGGAAATGGCACCCCACTCCAGTACTCGTGCCTGGAAAATCTCATGGACAGAGGAGCCTGGTAGGCTACAGTCCATGGGGTCTCGAAGAGTCCAGTAGGACTGAGCGACTTCACTTTCACTTTTCACTTTCATGCATTGGAGAAGGAAGTGGCAACCCACTCCAGTGTTCTTGCCTAGAGAATCCCAGGGACGGGGGAGCCTGGTGGGCTGCCATCTGTGGAGTCACACAGAGTCAGACATGACTGAAACGACTTAGCAGCAGCAGTAGAGGTACATGTAATGTGTGTTTTTTCTCAAATTTCATCACACTCCCATACCCATCTTGCTTTTCCCACTTGATTATATTATGAGTGTTGTTCCCCATCAGTACATAGAAACTGTTTCAGTTTCTCTTTTCATGGTATGGATGTCTCATTTAACTATTTCTTTCTTCATGAATATTTGTTTTTTGTTGTTGTTGTTTTTATTTTTCTATTGTAAACGGTGCCTCATGAACTGCTTTCTATGTATCTGTTAGCCCATTAGTACAGGTATTTATGGAGAGTACACCTGGAAGAATTTTTGAACCAAAGGTATTCACACTTTAAATTTGTTTTCCCAAATCTTGGATTGATTGGTACTTTCACAAAATTTTAAATACCAGATAATTTTCATGTTCAACTCTTCTAGGCTGTTGTTGAAAGATTAGAAGGCATCCAGTTCATGCTATGATGCCACCTAAATTTGAAGAAGATACTACAGAAAAGTAAAAAGTGAAAGACCACTTTTATTTAAGAATATGGATGTGGAAATTCTAAAAATGTGTTCTGAATAAGCATTAATAAATTGAATTGAGCATTTTTTTTTAAGTAATCTGTACCTATGGTAAAACATTCAAACACTTCGTTCAACAAAAGGTGAAAAATAATTTTCCTTTTTACCTGTTTCCATATCTCCTTCATATTTCATGCATGCTGCCAGAAATCATGTGTGCATATTTATTTGTCTTGATGGAAGAATCCCCTTTTATTTTCTTCCTTTTCACATATTATAGCACATTCTAGTCCTTTCTGTGTCCATTCCATTTTACTGTGTGTTTGACCAACCTTAGCTTTTCTCACCTCAGCACTCTTGACCTTTGGGTCAGATAATGCTATGTTGTGGAGGGGTGCCATGTGCATTGGAGGATATTTAGCAACATATCTGGCTTGTACTCTCTGGGTAGAGGGATGCCAGTGCCCTGCCACCCAAGCCCCCCTTGTTGTGACAGTGGCCTAAGGAGAAGTGTGTTGTTTCAGGAAACATTGACCTTCAGGGACATGTTTGTGGACTTCACCCAGGAGGAGTGGCAGCAGCTGGACACTGCTCAGAAGAACCTCCACAGGGATGTCATGTTGGAGAACTACAGCCACCTGGTCTCTGTTGGTGAGGAACCCTCCACAGGATGACTGGAACACACCCCCTCGTGTTTCCCTCTCTGGGCTGCTGCAGCTCAGGGGTGTCTGGGCCCTGAATGAGTCAGGCCTCAGGCTCCTGGTCAGGAATTCCTAATGGCATTTGCCCCCTGCCTAGGATGGTCTGCACTTAGGGCCCACTGTCTAGGCTCACAGGGCAGTCACCAAAGCCAGACCATCCCCGCCCTGCAAGGATGGGTCTTGGTTCTGGGATGCTGCAGATGTTCACAACCAAGTCCTCTGTCATTTCCCCTCAGCAGGATACCTTGTGGCCCAGCCACATGGGATCTTCAGGTTGGGACAAGGAGAAGAGGAGGCCAGGATGGCAGCTGGAGAAAGCATGATGTGAAGCTGTCCAGGTAAGCCCACACCAAGCCAGCTGGGCCAGGCAAGAGGACCTTCATGGCTCAGGGAGATCTTGGCCCCAGCGGCACACCCAGGAACTTATCTCAGAAACCGCAGGCTTGGGGACACAACTGAGGGCTGATGGAATGAACTGCTATGATAGCTACATGATGCCCCACCTACCATCCCTCTGCAGCCCCTTATTCTTGGAGTTCAGACAGAGGCGGCTGTTATTGTTCTCTAGATCCTGTCTCCACCTTCTAGCATCTCCAGTGTAGGGAGATGTGCCCAGGTTTGTCTCTTTCCTCTTCCTCCTTCTTTCTGAAAGCTGTTAAATCTTCTCTCTTGGGTATTCACATGTACATCAGAAGCCAAGCAGATGGAAGGATGATCTTTCCTCTTTATTTGGCATATTGTGGGCCCTTAAAGTCTGATATGCAATGTCTTTTATCTCAGGGAAATTATCCTGCCTGGCTTATTGATTTATTGGAGTTGGGATGGACAAAAGAGCTTTGCTTAGTGACCTTCAGCTCTACCAGGCCAGGTACCACCGTGTCCTGCTCAGTTTGAGGCTAAACAGTGTCAACTTCACAGATTTCTGTTTGCTTATTTCTCTTAGGCCATTCCAAATCTGACTTGATTCCACCTGTTATCAGATTCCTCCTCTTATCAATACTTCCCTCCCGATTAGCTCTTTTGTCTTTTGTATTATCTCTATTTATTAAAATAAATAAACCTGAGAGCATATTACTTCCACAGTGGCATGCTTCAGTGAGCATTGTCTACTTTCCTGTTTCTTTGTTTTTGCTCAGGGTCCCTTATGGTGACCGAGGAAGTCTCAAGACATTGGTCTTCGTCTTTTTCTCTCCCACTCTTAGTGGTTACCCTTCACTGTGCTCCATGGACCAGCAGCCTGGGCATGGCTTGGGCTCAGAGTAGAAGTGCAGATGTGGGATCCACTTCAGCTTTACTGAATCTGCATCTGCTTTTCAACAGCTGTTCAGAGATTAGTTTCATGGCTGCAGCTGTAGTCAGATGGGCCCAGCTGATTCCAGGTGACTCTCTAGATGGCTTCCCCAGAGCCTACTCCTGCCTACTCCTGCCTACTCCTCCCCTCTCACTCAGAGCATCCCTGAACCTTCTCCCAAGGACATTTTGGCCTACAGTTTACTCTTTATCAATCAATCCCATATCTGCTGCTCCAAAGAGATTCATCAGGGTTTCTGGTCTGCTGATGGCCTGCTTTTTTCTGCTTCCAGTGTTTCCAGGAATTGAGTCTCATTCTTATTTCAATATTAATTGTGGAAGGAGGAAGCATAGATGCAAAGGCAGCTTCCACCCTTTGAAGTCACATTTCCCATGTTGAGTCTGAGTGTGCAGAACAGTCTGGGATATGAAGTAGTCTCAGTGCATTTGCAGTCACACCTCCAAGGGCAGCCTCTTTTCAAGGTTTCTAATTCCTCTGATGAGCATCTCCAAAGGTCCAGGGAATACCTTCACACCTACATTTCTCTGTTCGCTTTCCCTCCTATGAAAAATAAAGATTTAGTTCAATTAACCTTGATCTTCTGCTCTGCAGGGCTTCACTATATTCATTAAATTTTTATTTTTCCTTTCTTTGTTGGCTATCTTTGTAACTTTCAACAACATAGCTAAGCTTCTGTTTTTGCATTCCAGTTGGTAACTTTCTTTAAACCATAGTCAAATGCCTATGGCTTAATTTTCTACCTGGAACACAAACCCCTAGAGGCAAGAGCCCACATCTTATTCTCATTCATCCAGGTGTGGGGCTGTAGAGGCGCTAAGTAAGTATTGCTTTGATTGTTTTGGACTGGGGCAGAGGAAGGAGGTTTGTTATTCTTCCATAGCCCAGTGGTGAAGAGCTTGGACTTCGGAGCTCACAGTCTAGATTCAGATTCTAGCTTCTTCACTCACAAGTTGTCACTTTGTACACGTGACTTAGCCTCTCTTTGCCTGTTTGTAGAATGGGGCTAAATGCTAGAACTTACAGGACTGACAGGATTTAATGTGTTGATAAATGTCAAGCACCAAAAAAATGTGCCTAGGAATAAAGGAAGTTCTCAATATATGTTATCACTCTTTGTATTGTCGTTATTAGCCATATAGAGTATTTGTTTAATGTAATGGTTGTCAACCAGAGGAGTATCACCAGTGGAGGCCTAGTTATGTACATTGTAACATTCCAGATAGTTCTGATATCCATATCTAGTTCAGATTCATTGCTTTAAATGTCTGCTGACAGAGGTTCAAAGGACTGTGAGACTTAGCAAGGCCGTCACCCAGGAGCATGGGTCAGATGAGATAGTAAATAAGAGCACACAGCCTCACTACTGGATAGCTTGATTCTCTTCCCCCATTCCTCCATTCTTCAAGCTACTTCAGGGCTTATATTCCCCTCTGGGCCCTGTATGAAGTCTCTGACAGAAAATTCTTGGATTTTTCTGAGATAATAGAAATCTTCTGTCAAGATCCACATATCAAGAGTAGCCTCACTGTCATATTTATTATTTTCAATTTGTTGAGCTTTTCACAGAAAGAACTTCTACCTTTGTTAATTTTCTTTATTTTGTTTTCCACTTTGTTGGTTTCTCCTTTTACATTTATTTCCATTTCTACTTCTTTGGGTTTACTTTGCTGTTCTGTATCAGTGTCTTTTTCCCTTCAACATTTTATTATAAAAATTTTCAGACAAAACAAGCAAAATAATTATAGTTTGAACATCCATATAATACCATTTAGATTATACAATGAATGTTTTGCTGTATTTGCTTTATTGCCTATCTATGTGCTAATTCCTCTCTTCTTCCATCAATCTCCCTTTTTTCTGTGTGTGGAATGCATTTCAAAGTAAGTTGTGGATATCAGTACACTTCAAACCTAAATACTCCCACAAGCATATCATTAACTAGAATAAAATATTTCTTAGTATTTTTTTCTATCCTTAATGCTTAATAGGTATTTTCATAAAAGGAAATGCAAAACTAGCACAATATGATAGTGGGTTGTATATGGAAATGTTTTAATGTAATTTTCAGATGCATTTTCCATGTACTGTCATGATATATGTAACTGCAGTCTCTTCTTGAAAATGAGTTTTGGGTTATTGAGGTATAATTTATATACCATGAAGTTCATGTCTCTTAAGTGTACAATTCTATATATATTGACAAATATATAGTCATTTAAATACCACCACAGTCAAGCTATTGGACATTTTCATTCCCCTAAAACATTCCTTGTTTCTGTTTACAATTAAACTTCTCCCCTACTCTCACATCTGATCTTGTTTCTTCTAGTTTTGTTTTTTTCTAGAATGTCATATAAATTAATCTTATAGTATATAGCCTTATGCACCTTGCTTCTTTCATTTACCTTAATGCTGTTTAGGTTCATCTGGGTTGTGACATGTTTCAACAGTCTGTTCCTTTCTGTAGTCAAATGATACTCCATTTGTTTACCATAGACCAAGGTATGCATTTTTGAATTTTTTCTTATTTTTGGTTATTATGAAAGAAGCTGGTATGAACACACTCATGTTTAGGCATTTGTGTGGGCCTATGTTTTCATATTTCTGGGGTAAATAGAGTGGGATTGCTTGGTCATGTGGTAAGTGTATGTTTAACTTCACAAGACACTACCAAACTGTTTTACAGTGTAACTGTACCATTTTGGATGCCTACTAGCAACAGATAAGAATTCCAGTGTTTTGCTCTCTTGCCAGCACTTGGTATTATTAGTATTGTTAGTCTTTCTAGATGCTGTGTAAGAGTAGCTCATTGCACTGTTAGTTTGCATTTCTCCAATAACTGATATTCAGCATCTTTTCATGTTCTTTTGTTTGCCATCTACATATGTTTGGTGAACTATTTCCTATAATCTTTTGCCATTTTTGTTATTATTAAGTTGTGAGAGTTCTTTATATATTCTGGATGCAAGCCCTGTATCACTATGTGTTTTCCAGGTCTTTACTCCCATGTTGTGGCTTGTTTGTATCTTAACACTGTCTTTTCCGAAAAAGACATTTTTAATTTTGATAAAGTCCAATTTATCAAATTTTTCTTCTACAGTTCATGCTGTTATACCCTGTATAACAATTCTCTAACACAAGGTAACAGATTTTCTCATATTTTTATTTCAGAGGATTTATAATTCTCAGTTCAGTTCAGTCGCTCAGTCGTGTCCAACTCTTTGCAACCCCATGAATTGCAGCACACCAGTCTCTCTGTCCATCACCAACTCCCAGAGTTTGCTCAGACTCACATCCATAGAGTCAGTGATGCCATCCAGCCATCTCATTCTCTCTTGTCCCCTTCTCCTCCTGCCCCTGGTCCCTCCCAGCATCAGAGTCTTTTCCAGTGAGTCAACTCTTCGCATGAGGTGGAGTTTCAGCTTTAGCATCATTCCTTCCAAAGAAATCCCAGGGCTAATCTCCTTCAGAATGGATTGGTTGGATCTCCTTGCAGCCCAAGGGACTCTCAAGAATCTTCTCCAACACCACAGTTCAAAAACATCAATTCTTCAGCACTCAGCCTTCCTCACAGTCCAACTCTCACATCCATACATGACTACTGGAAAAACCATAGCCTTGACTAGATAGACCTTAGTCGGCAAAGTAATGTCTCTGCTTTTGAATATGCTATCTAGGTTGGTCATAACTTCTTTTCCAAAGAGTAAGTGTCTTTTAATTTCATGGCTGCAGTCACCATCTGCAGTGATTTTGGAGCTCCAAAAAATAAAGTCTGACACTGTTTCCACTGTTTATAATGTTAGCTCTTATATTTATTAGGCTTCCCTGATAGCCTAGTTGGTAAAGAATCCACCTGCAATGCAGGAGACCCCGGTTCGATTCCTGGGTCAGGAAGATCTGCTGGAAAAGGGATAGGCTACCCACTCCAGTATTCTTGGGCTTCCCTTGTGGCTGAGTTGGTAAAGAATCCGCCTGCAATGCAGGAGACCTGGGTTCGATCCCTCAGTTGGGAAGATCCCCTGGAGAAGGGAAAGGCTACCTACTCCAGTATTCTGGCCTAGAGAATTCCGTGGATTGTATCCCCTGGAGAAGGGAAAGGCTATCCACTCCAGTATTCTGGGCTAGAGAATTCCATGGACTGGAGTCCGTGGGGTCACAAAGAGTTGGACATGTCTGAGTGACTTTAGCTTTCACTTATATTTAGGTCCATGGCCAATAATGAGATGAATATTTTTACTTGGTACGAGTTAACGGTCATTATTTTCCTTTTTGGGGGGGCATATACATATTTAATTGTTCAAGCAGCATTTTTTAGAAGACTGTCTCTTCTCCATTGACTTACCTTGGTACCCTTATCAAACACAGTTGAGCACATGTGCATTGATCTGTCTGCCAACATGGCACTGTCTTAATTACTGTAGCCTACATGTTCACATCAGGTACAGTGAATCTCCCAACTTTGTTCTTTTCATAATGTTTTGGTCCTTGATATTTTCATATAAATTTTAAAATCAGCTTGCCAATTTCTGCATGAAAGCCTACAGGGATTTTGTTTGGGATTACATTGAGTCTGTGAATCATTGAAGTGCTAAAAATATTGAGTCTTCCAGTTCACAGTGTATCTCTCAATTTATTTAGGTCTATAAAATTTATCTTAGTATCTCAGTAATATTTGGTAATTTTGAGTGCATAGGTCTTGCATAGGGAATACAACTGCAGTTTAAATATTTCATTTTAAACACACCTATTTGCTTTTTGTCAGTATCTCCTTTGTGTGTTTTTTTTTTAATTTAGTGGTTGCTCTAGCAATTAAGAGATACATACTTTATTAACCCTTTCACCATATATAGTTATGTTTTAAGACTTCAAGTCATATGTAGAAAGTTTATAGTAATATAGGTCACTTCCCTTCCCTCCTTTATGTTATGCTATAAGTTTCAAATATATACACAACTGTCATACATATTTTAAAGAATTCAAAAGGAGAAAAATAGCCTGTATTTTTTTTTTTTTTTGCAACCCCATGGACTGTAGCCCACCAGGCTGCTCTGTCCATGGAATTTCCCAGGCAAGAATACTAGAATGGGTTGCCATTTCCTTCTCCAGGGGATCTTCCCAACCCAAGGACTGAACCTGTGTCTTCTGCAAGTCTCCTGTATTGCAGGTGGATTCTTTACTGGTGTGCTACCAGAGAAGCCCATTCTGTATATTTACCCAGATGTTTTTTTTTTGTTGTTGTTATTGTTAATTATTTTAATTGGAGGTTAATTACAATACTGTAGTGGTTTTTTTCCCCATACATTCTCATGAATCAGCCATGGGTGTACATGTGTCTCCCATCCTAAACCCTCCTCTCACCTCCCTCCCCATCCTATCCCTCAGGATTGTCCCAGTGCACTGGCCCTGAGTGCCCTGTCTCATGCATCAAACCTGGACTGGCAATCTATTTCACATATGGTAATATACATGTTTCAATGCTGTCTTTCGAATCATCCCACCCTCGCCTTCTCCCACACTCCAAAAGTCTGTTCTTTACATCTGTGTCTCTTTTGCTGTCTCACATGTAGGGTCATTGTTACCATCTTTCTAAATTCCATGTATATGCATTAATATATTGTATTGATGTTTTCCTTTCTGACTTACTTCACCCTGTATAATAGTCTCCAGTTTCATCCACCTCATTAGAACTGATTCAAATGCATTCTTTTTAATAGCTGANCATTTCTCTGATAATGAGTGATGTTGAGCATCTTTTCATGTGTTTATTAGCCATCTGTATGTCTTCTTTGGAGAAATGTCTGTTTGGTTCTTTGGCCCATTTTTTTTTTTTTATTGTTACCCAGATGTTTTATCATTTCTGTTGGTCTTCCCATCCACCTTGCAGAAGATCCTGCTTCATTTCTCTTAGAATAAATCTGGTGACAAAATCTCTTTGCTTCAGTGTAGAATTCTGGGTTGACATTTTTTTGCCTTTAGTAATTTTAAGAAGTTCCAGTATCATCTGATCTTCATTGTTTCTGATGAGAACATCACAGTCATTTGAATAATTGATTCATATACAGTGTGCTTTTTTTTTAAACTGACTACATTCAAGATTTTTCCTTTAAACTTTGCTTTCCAGATATTTGACTGTAATATTCCTGGGTGTTTCTGTGAGTTTATGTTGTTTCTACTATGCTGAGTATCTTGAATCTGTCATTTTATGTGTTTTTCCAAACTTGGGGCTTTTTTGGCCATTATTTCTTCAGACCTTTTCTTCTGCACTAGTCTCATTTCCTTGGAGCACTCCAATGATGTGAATGTTGGACCTTCTGATACTGTCCCATGGATACCTGATGCTATATTTCTTTCTTTTATTTTTCTCGATCTTTTTGTCTCTATTCCTCACATTGGCAGGTTGGACCATTTCTGTCAGTTTAACTCCAAGTAGAGTGACACTTGCCTCTCTTGTCTCCATCCTGCTGCTCAATTCACCCCAGGTGTTGGTTTGTTTGTCTTTATGATTTCAGATACTATCTTTTTTAGTTCTAAAATTTCCATTTTTAAAATAGTTTCTGTATCTCAGTTGAGAACTTCTGTTTATCCATTCACTTTAAGTGTGTCTGCCTCGTAGAGCTGTTTCCATAGCTGCTTAAAATGTCTTTGGTATTTCCAGCATCTGGCAGCTGTTGGTTATCTTTTCTCTTGAGAATTGGTCACATTTTCCTAGTTGTTTGTCATGCTGAATGATTTTGGATTCTATCCTAGATAGGGGTGATTGTTTTGTTGCTTTTAATCTTTATTTATCACTTAATAAACCTAGTGAGATTCATATCACTGGCTTTGTGTTGCCTTCTGTGGGTATTGATTCTAATCAATGTGGTGTTCAAAGCCTTTGCTTTGTGTATGCACCATTCAGGCGTTAGTTTGAGACTTAAATGATGGTTTAAGTCTTTGTGCAGCTTTTAGAACCTTTGCTGGCCGGCT
The DNA here is from genome assembly GCA_006410615.1 of Neotragus moschatus. Classification (NCBI taxonomy): domain Eukaryota; kingdom Metazoa; phylum Chordata; class Mammalia; order Artiodactyla; family Bovidae; genus Neotragus; species Neotragus moschatus. The sequence continues at coordinate 30,061 of SJYA01003254.1, read as the reverse complement.
TCATGGTTGTCTCCATGCATTTGTCACTCAGGTGTTAGTCTCAGATTGAACTGTGGTTGAAATATTACTTTCGTTCAGTTCTTAAAGCTTTGGCATGAGGCTTTTGCTTGGATGAGCTCAGGACTTCTGGAGATTTATATACCATTGGGACAGAGTCTTGTGAAAAAAGAATGGGGACTAAAAAGAAATGCCCTTGTATATGGGCTGCTTCTTCACTTGACTCACCTTCAGAGTCTCCCTGCTTTTTTTTTGCTTTTAACTTGTCAGAACCCTGCATAGCTGCTTTACATATTTTGTCCAGAGTTCTTAGTTGCAATAATAAGTAGGAGAGGGGCTGTAGTAGACATACTCCATTGTGCCTAGAAATGGAAAACTTAGTTTCATTCATTCTTGCTTTTATCCTTATTATTTCTATCCTCCTGGTAATTTAATTTTCTCTTTTGCTAGTTTCATAAGGTAGAAGTTTAGATAATTCATTTGATAGCTTCCCTGTCTAATATAAGTATTGTGAATGCTATGACTGCCTCTAAGAACTGATTAAGCTGTTTCAGCCTCTCTGTATTATACCACAATATACAAGAAACATACAAGAAACTGCATGTATTTAAAGTATATAATTTGATAAGTTTTCTGCATGTATTTTGGAGAAGGCAGTGGCAACTCACTCCAGTACTCTTGCCTGGAAAACCCCATGGGTGGAGGAGCCTGGTAGGCTGCAGTTCATGGGGTTGCTACGAGTCAGACACAGCTGAGTGACTTCACTTTCAGTTTTCACTTTCCTGTGTTGGAGAAGGAAATGGCAACCCACTTCAGTACTCTTGCCTGGAAAACCCCATGGGCAGAGGAGCCTGGTAGGCTGCAGTCCATGANCTGGTAGGCTGCAGTTCATGGGGTTGCTACGAGTCAGACACAGCTGAGTGACTTCACTTTCAGTTTTCACTTTCCTGTGTTGGAGAAGGAAATGGCAACCCACTTCAGTACTCTTGCCTGGAAAACCCCATGGGCAGAGGAGCCTGGTAGGCTGCAGTCCATGAGGTCGCAAAGAGTCAGACATGACTGAGCGACTTCACTTTCACTTTTCACTTTCCTGCATTGGAGAAGGAAATGGCAACCCATTCCAGTGTTCTTGCCTGGAGAATCCCAGGGACGGAGGAGTCTGGTGGGCTGCTGTCTATGGGTTCACAGAGTTGGACACAACTGAAGTGACTTAGCAGCAGCAGCAGCAGCAGCTGCATGTATTTAAAGTGTATAATTTGATAAGTTTTGACACGTAAACACCCAAGAATCTATCACCACAATCAAGATAGTGAAGTCATAGAATGAGCTGGGAAATATTCCCTTCCCTCTTTAGTTCTTTGGGAGAATTTATATGAAATTGGTGTTATTTCTTCCTTAAATGTTTGATAGAATTTCCCAGTGAAGTCATCTGTGCCTGGAATTTTCTTTATAGGAAGGCGTTAAACTACCGTGTCAATTTCTTTAATAGATACTGGATTATTCACATTATTTCTTCATGAACTTTGGTAACTTGTGTCTTTCAAGGAGTTTGTCCATTTCACCTAAGTTGGCAAATTTATTGGCATAAAATTGTTCATAGTTATTTCCTTATTATGCTTTTAATTTCTGAGGGTCTGTGGTAGTCTCATTTTAGTTTTAAAATAGTAATCACATGTGGAAGTGAAAACTATGAACTTCATTTAAAGGGAAATCTCTCCCCCTCAGCGAAGCTTTTAGTACCAAAGAAAGCATACTCAGCTTTTTCTCTCTTTACTCCACTCTCCACCACTGCCCCGCTCCCCGCCGAATCACCAACTGGGCCATCTCTGGCTCCTTGGGTGAAGCAAGTGAAGAAGGGAGTTAGGACAAAAGTAGTTTGCCCTAACTGATAAAGATATAATCTGATATTGACACCCTCTGCATGTGGCAGATTCTGGAGACTGATTTCTTTCTGTCCCTGGTATGTTTTGGGCTTCCCAAGTGGCACTAGTGATAAAGAACCCACCTGCCAATGCAGGAGACATAAGAAACACAGGTTCAATCCCTGGGTCAGGAAGATCCCCTGGAGGAGGAAATGGCACCCCCATGGCAGCCCACTCCAGTATCCTTGCCTGGAGAATCCCCATGGGCAGAGGATACTGGTGGGCTTCAGTCCATAGGGTCACAAAGAGTTGGACACAACTGAGCACACACAACTGGTATGTTTATGGTTTCTTTGGAGATGCCCCAGCTAGGGCCCTTGATTGCAGTTCCCTCAGTATAGGTGGTGCCTCTTTTCCAGCAAGTTATTTAATATATCTCCTTCTTGCCCTCACCAAACAGCACCATTGTAGACATCCAGTCTCTTTTTGCTGAGGTCACCTTGATGCTCGGAGTAAGCCCTCTCTCCAAAGTAACCCAACCCTGTTTCTATCCAGAGGGTCCACATCTGGCTTATGGAATGCGTGTCTGTGTGATGGGGCCTTGATCTGTTCATCATCTCCCACCACCACCCAATGCAACCTCTTTTCTGTGGCCACAGACTGCCACAACCTGCCTGTCACCTGTAGAGTTTTCTAGCCACAAACCAGGTTCCAAGTCCCATGTACCCCCCAGAGTCTAGTGGACATAAATCAAGCAGGTTGTCTCCTTGAAGTTATCCTTACTAGATTAGGGCTGGGGCAAAAGTACTCCTCCTGCCCCTGTTGTGTGAGAGAGAAAATGTCACCACTTTCCAACAGCTCTGTCTGAAGAAGGTTTCTTCCTCAGCTTCTTAATACTCCTACTTTTATTTTTTTTAACTCCTACTTATAAGGTGTCTTACTGCAGAGGGACTCCAAGTGGTTTTGACCTACTCTTTTAATCCTGCAAAGGTCTCTGGACTGCAAAAGCACTTGGTAGTATTTTATTACCAGCCTTTAAAATGAGTAGTTTTTTTTTTAATCTTTTATTTTCTTGTAGTGAGAACTTTTAAGATTCACTCTCTTAGCAACTTTCAAATACACAATACAGTATTATTAGCTATAGTTGGGCTTCCCAGGTGGCCCAGTGATAAAGAATCTGCCTTCCAGTGCAGGAGATGCAAGAGACGTTTGATCCCTGGGTTGGGAAGATCTCCAGAGGAAGAAATGACAACTTACTCCAGTTTTCTTGCCTGGAAAATTCCACAAACAGGAGGAACCTGGCAGCTAGAGTCCATGGGATCTCAAAGAATTGGACATGATTGAGCGACCAAACATACATACACAGCTATAGTCACCATGCTGTTACTACTTCTGCAGTGTTTTATTTAGAAAGCCCCAGGCTGGAATCAAACTAAGAAAAAACGTCACTGCTGTTTCCCAATTTACAGTGGAGCTGCCTCCTCCCCCCTTCCCCCAAGTTAGTATCACCTTAATCCATGTGCACAGATCATTGTTGAATCTTGAGATGTGGGCAAGAGAAGTGGAAAAATAAAGGGCTCTACCCATGGTTTTTTCAAAGCAGATGGCCTGCAAAGAGCTGTACTGATATCATGTTAAGCCAGTTCCTTCAGAGCATGGATTGCAACTGGGTGGCAGATGTAGCTTCTGAAGTATGTGAAACTTCTGGTTTTGAACAAGAAGCATCAATGTAAAAATGCAAAGCTCTGTAACCTTATGCAGCCAAACTGATGATACAGACAATGCATGACTTAGACCAGTGCTGCCCAAGAGAACTTTCTACAATGATAGCACTTTTCTCTATATATAGAATTGTAGTATGGGTACACTCCTTGGGCTTCCCAGGTGGCGCTAGTGGTAAAGAACCTGTCTGCCAATTCAGGAGATGTAAGAGATGTAGGTTTGATTCCTGGATCAGGAAGATTCCCTGGAGGAGGGCATGGCAACCCACTCCAGTATTCTTGCCTGGAGAATCCTGTGGATAGAGGAGCCTGGTGAGCCATGACTAACAAAGAGTCAGACACAACTGGAGCAACTTAGCATACATGCATACAGGGGAACACTCTACATTTTGGTAATCTGTTAAGTATGAGTTGGTATCTTACTGTAATTTTTGTTTCCCTAATCATAAGTAAAGGTATTTATCATTTCATATTTGGTGTGGACTAGATTTCCTCTTCTGTGGCTTACTTGTTCATATCCTTTGTTTGTGTTTTTGTTGGGAGTATTTGACTTTTTCAAATTTATACAGATTCTTTATATAGTCCTGATTCTGATTTTGTGTATAGTCAGTATCTTTTTAAAAAATTTTTATTGGAGAGTATAGTTGATTTACAATGTTGTGTTAGTTTCAGAGGTACAGCAAAATGAATCAGTTACACATATGTCCACTCTTTTTAGTTAGTATTCTTTCTTCATCTTGGTTATTGTTGGTATTTATTGAGTAGAAGTTTTCTTTGTAATGTAATTTCTTTGTAATTGATTGATTTCTTAGTTTGTACTTTTTGTGTAATTTCATGTAACTTTTCTCTGACTGAGCTCATAAAGATGTAATGTAATTTTCTTCCCAAAATTTCAAATTTTTCATTTTACTCTCTTAAAATCTGCCTCAGTCACTTCAGTCACTCAGTCATGTCTGACTCTTTGCGACTACATGAACTGCAGCATGCCAGGCTTCCTATCCATCACCAACTCCTGGAGTTTACTCAAACTCATGTCCATTGAGTCGGTGATGCTAGCCAACCTTCTCATCCTCTGTCATCCCCTTCTCCTCCTGCCTTCAATCTTTCCCAGTATCAGGGTCTTTTCCAGTGAGTCAGTTCTTTTCATCAGGTGGCCAAAGTATTGGAATTTCAGCTTCAGCATCAGTCCTTTCAATGAATATTCAGGACTGATTTACTTTAGGATGGACTGGTTTAATCTCCTTGCAGTCTAAGGGACTCTCAAGAATCTTCTCCAACACCAGAGTTCAAAAGCATCAATTCTTTGGCACTCAGCTTTGTTTATAGTCCAACTCTCACATCCATACATGATTACTGGAAAAACCATAGCTTTGATTAGATAGACCTTTGTTGGCAAAGTAATGTCTGTGCTTTTTAATATGCTATCTAGGTTGGTTATAGCTTTTCTTCCAAGGAGTGAGCATCTTTTAATTTCATGGCTGCAGTCACCATCTGCAGTGATTTTGGAGCCCCCCCCCAGAATAAAAAGTTTCTCACTGTTTCCATTGTTTCCCTATCTATTTGTCATGAAGTGATGGGACCAGATGCCATGATCTTAGTTTTCTGAATGTTGAGTTTTAAGTCAACTTTTTCACTCTCCTCTTTCACTTTCATCAAGAGGCTCTTTAGTTCTTCGCTTTCTGCCATATATAGGCATATATAAAATCTGCCTAGACTTTACACAGAAAAGTCTTCTTTTCATGAAGAAGGGAACTATTAATTGCCCTTTTTTCCCCATGTGGGCATCCACTTGTACCATGCCACATACTGAACCCTTTCAATGGTGGTGTGGGATACCC
>SJYA01003253.1:264023-283695 GCA_006410615.1 Neotragus moschatus | reverse complement strand
GAATGTTGAGCTTTAAACCAACTTTTTCACTCTCCTCTTTCACTTTCATCAAGAGGCTTCTTAGTTCCTTTTCACTTTCTGTCATAAGGATGGTGTCATCTGCATATCTGCGGTTATTGATATTTCTCCCGGGAATCTTGATTCCAGCTTGTGCTTCTCCCAGCCCAGCATTTCCTATGATGAACTCTTCACTTATAAGATGTACTGTGTACTTATAAGAGGGAGGTCAGGTGGTCTGGTATTCCCATCTCTTTCAGAATTTTCCACAGTTTATTTTGATCCACTTAGCCAAAGTCTTTGACATAGTCAATGAATCAGAAATAGATATTTTTGTGGAACTCTCTTCCTTTTCTGTGATCCAGCAGATGTTGGTAATTTGATCTCTGGTTCCTCTACTTTTTCTAAAACCAGCTTGAACATCTGGAAGTTCACAGTTCATGTATTGCTGAAACCTGGCTTGGAGAAGTTCACATATTGCTGAAGCCTGGCTTGGAGAATTTTGAGCATTACTTTACTAGCGTGTGAGATGAGTGCAATTGTGCAGTAGTTTGCACATTCTTTGCCATTGCCTTTCTTTNCTTTTTCTAAAACCAGCTTGAACATCTGGAAGTTCACAGTTCATGTATTGCTGAAACCTGGCTTGGAGAAGTTCACATATTGCTGAAGCCTGGCTTGGAGAATTTTGAGCATTACTTTACTAGCGTGTGAGATGAGTGCAATTGTGCAGTAGTTTGCACATTCTTTGCCATTGCCTTTCTTTAAGATTGGAATGAAAACTGACCTTTTCCAGTCCTGTGGCCACTGCTGAGTTTTACAAATTTGCTGGCACATTGAGTGCAGCACTTTCAGAGCATCATCTTCCAGGATTTGAAATAGCTCTACTGGAATTCCATAACCTCCACTAGCTTTGTTCATAGTGATGCATCCTAAGGCCCACTTGACTTCACATTCCAGGATGTCTGGCTCTAGACGAGTGATCACACCGTCGTGATTATCTGGTTTGTGAACCTCTTTTTTATACAGTTCTTCTGTGCACTCTTACCACCTCTTCTTAATATCTTTCTGCTTCTGTTAAGTCCATACCATTTCTTTCCTTTTTCGAGCCCATCTTTGCATGAAATGTTCCCTTGCTATCTCTAATTTTCTTGAAGAGATCTCTAGTCTTTCCCATTCTGCTGTTTTCCTCTATTTCTTTGCATTGATCACTGAGGAAGGCTTTCTTATCTCTCCTTGCTATTCTTTGGAACTCTGCATTCAGATGCTTATATCTTTCCTTTTCTCCTTTGCTTTTCACTTCTCTTCTTTTCACAGCTATTTGTAAGGCCTCCCCAGACAGCCATTTTGCTTTTCTGCATTTCTTTTCCATGGGGATGGTCTTGATCTCTGTCTCCTGTACAATGTCACGAACCTCCATCCATAGTTCATCAGGGACTGTATCGGATCTAGTCCCTTAAATCTATTCCATACTATTCATGGGGTTCTCAAGGGGTTCATGGGGTTCATGGGGTTGCCATTTAGTGGCATGATTTAAAAAGGAGGGTGAAAATTAAGATACTTAAGAGATCTAATAACCAAATGCATTGTATGGACTTTAATTAGATTCTGGTTCAAAATAGACATTTTGGAAGACCAATTTGAAAAATCTTAATGTGAAGTATGTAATAAATATTAAGGAATTATGCTTAACTTTTCTGGGTGCATATGTGAGAATATGTTCTAATTTTTTTGAGATGTATTCTAAAGGAAGTGAAATGTCAGTATGCCTGTAGTTTCAAAGATTTCACAAAGAAAGATGAAGGAAACTTGGAAATATATTCATAAATGCCATTTTTTCCTTCTGATTTTTCTTTGTAAATGTGTATGAATGAAAGGGATTTCTGTGTATTAATTTGATATCCTGCAACTTTACTAAATTCATTGATTAGTTCTAGTAGTATTTCGGTGGCATTTTTAGGGTTTTCTATTTATAGTATCATTTCATTTGCAAACAGTGAGAATTTTACCTTATCATTTCCAATCTAGATTCATTTTATATCTTTTTCTTCTCTGATTGCCATGGGTAGAATTTCCAAAAGTATATTAAATAATAGTAGTGAGAATGGGAACACTTTTCTTGCTCTTGATCTTAGAGGAAATGCTTTCAGTTTTTCACCACTGAGAATTATGTTTGCTATGGGTTTGTCATATATGACATTTATTATGTTGAGGCAGATTACTTCTATGCTGTTTTTCTGGAGAGTATTTTGTTTTTATCTTAAATGGGTGTAGACTTTTGTCAAAAGCTTTCTTTGTGTCTTTTGAGATGATCATATGCTTTTTATCTTTCACTTTGTCAGTATGGTGTATAGCATTGATTGATTTGTGTGTATTGAAGAATTCTTGCATCCCTGGGATAAACCCCACTTGATCATGGTTTATGATCCTTTTAGTGTGGTATTGGATTCTGTTTGCTGGAACTTTTTTGATTATTTTAGCATCTATGTTCATCAATGACATTGGCCTATCATTTTTTTGTTGTTGTTGTTATATCTATGTCTGGTTTTAATATCAGAATGATGATGGACTAATAGAATGACTTTGGGAGTTTTCCTCTCTCTGCAATCGTTTGGAAAAGTTTTTCTCTGAAAGTTTGATAGAATTCACCTGTGAAGCCATCTGGCCTTGGGTTGTGTTTGTTGGAAGATTTTTGATCACAGGAATAGATAGCATGGGCAGATCAGGCATTCTGTTATGACCCAGAGGGGTGGGAGTGGAAGGAAGCTCAAGACGGAGAGGATATATATATAATTACGACTGATTTGCATTGCTGTAAGAAAGAAACCAACATGATATTGCAAACCAATTCTCCACCAATTAAAAAAAAATTAAAAAATCCCATATACTCATTAACTATATTTAGCAGTTATACTATTTTTTCTATTTTTAATGAAACAAGTTTACAAAATATTTTTTGGAAGGTTTTTTGGAACCAATTACTGTAGTTAAAAGACAACTTCTGCCAGTTTCTTAGTTTTAAAATGACCTTGGGTAAGTCATTTCACCTCTCTGTGTCCTACTTTTTTTTTTTTCTCATTTGTCAAATGGAGATTGTTTGAGAGGTATTAAAAATCACTGCAGATGGTGATTGCAGCCATGAAGTTAAAAGACGCTTACTCCTTGGAAGGAAAGTTATGACCAACCTAGATAGCATATTCAAAAGCAGAGACATTATTTTGCCAACAAAGGTCCATCTAGTCAAGGCTATGGTTTAACCAGTGGTCATGTATGGATGTGAAAGTTGGACTGTGTAGAAAGCTGAGCACTGAAGAATTGATGCTTTTGAACTGTGGTGTTGGAGAAGACTCTTGAGAGTCGCTTGGACTGCAAGGAGATCCAAACAGTCCATTCTAAAGGAGATCAGTCCTAGGTGTTCTTTGGAAGGACTGATGCTAAAGCTGAAACTCCAATACTTTGACCACCTCATGTGAATATTTGACTCATTGGAAAAGACTTTGATGTTGGGAGGGATTGGGGGCAGGAGGAGAAGGGGACGACAGGATGAGATGGCTGGATGGCATCACCGACTCGATGGATGTGAGTTTGAGTGATCTCTGGTAGTTGGTGATGGACAAAGAGTCAGACACGACTGAACGACCAAACTGAACTGAAGGAGTTGCTTAAGTGCTCAGAGTGGTGTCTAACACGTAGAAAGCATTCAGCAAAGCTCAGTGTCATGTCTTCTCACTCAGCAGAATGGAGAACTCCGGTGGGAGAACTCAGGATAACACATTCGAGGCGGTCCAGGAATCTGCTCCAATACCAAGCTCTGTGCACAGATATCAGGTATAAGGTAAGGGTATCCCCTCGAGTGAGATAAGACATTCAATCAAAGCTGTGGGTTGGGTCCTGAGAGGAATGCAGTGATGAAAAAAAAGCCTTCTGTTGTCCTGAAGTTTTAAATTAGGCCACCAGAGGGAGATGTCAAGAAAGGAACACCTCTGTGATAATCGAGACAGCAAAAGAAACACAGATGTATAGAACGGACTTTTGGACTCTGAGGGAGAAGAGGGTGGGATGATTTGGGAGAATAGCATTGAAACATGTATACTATCATGTAAGAAACGAATCGCCAGTCTATGTTCCATACAGGATACAGGATGCTTGGGGCTGGTACACGGGGATGATTCAGAGAGATGATATGGGGAGGGAGGTGGGAGGGGGGTTCAGGATTGAGAACTCATGTACACCAGTGGCGGATTCATGTCAATGTATGGCAAAACCAATACAGTGTTGTAAAGTAAAATAAAGTAAAAAGTAAAAAGAAAAACTAGAGATTTCTACAGCAAGACCAAAACTCTGCATTATGTTTGCAATTTGTAGAGTATAAAATAAAAATGTTTGCTTTAAGAGACATCTGCTATAAATAAAATAACTGTAAATTAAAAAAAATAAAAACAGGGAATACAAAGCAAAAAAAAAAAAAGAGAGAGAAGTAACAGGAGATAAAATTGCAAAACTAAGCTGGGATCAGATTCTAGAGTAATGTTATGTTTTATATATGTAATGTTAAGTCTGAAATGACCAGTTCTTTGAGAATCAACTTCCACGTTCAATAAAGGGATTAACCATTCTTCCTGTGTCCCTCTTACACTGGGGAATGATTTTTCATTCTGCAGAAGCACCTTTGAGTTCCCAGAAGCATAGATTCACCATGTATATGATGATGTCTGTTTGTGGTCTGCTACTTCCAAAACTTCAGTCAGTTCAGGGCTCATATTGTGACCTCAAATTCAGTCAGAATGTTGAAGAGGAGTCATAGTTCTCAAAAGGAACCCATGCTTTTTTTTTTTTTTTTTTCTTTTCCAAGTACAATGGAAAGAAATTTTCTCTTTCAGGGATTGCCAATTGTTTCCTCCTAATGCAGTTATCTGCTTCATTTGGAGGAATAGGATAGCGTGATAGAATCCCAAAAAGGTTAAGTAATTTGCTTCAGATCACAAAAGTAGACAATTTGGTCAGGATGACAGATTTATAGACAAATAGTTGAAGATGAACTCGAAGATCTGTTGGTTCAATCTGCCCATTACACTCATTTAAGCCTTGAATCACTTCTACTGCAACCCTTACAAATGTTTTCTTGTTTTTCCTCTCTATTTTCAGTGATAGAGAGCTTGTTTCTTTCTGAGACAGACCAATCCATCTCGGAACAACCCTACCATTAGATATTTAATTCTTCCGTTAAGCTGAACTTTACCTCCCTGTGGCTTTCACTCATAGCCCTTAGCTTTATCACCTGGTACCATCCAGAGCCCATCTGCTCCCTCCTCCCATGATAGTCCTTTAAAGACTTAAAGACAGAGGACATGTGTCCCTAATCTGTTATCCAGAAATTAAAGAGATATTTTTTTCCTTCAAAAGTATGTCATGATCCTAATTAGAAGCCCCTTACCCAGACTGTTTAATCCCTTTTGGGCATAATATGGTTTTCCCATATTACTACAAGTTCTCCTTACACTGAATCCTCTCACACTAAAAATCTATACCTATTAATATTTAGTTTCATGGGAAGAGATTTAAAAATCAGGAGACTTAAGTCTTAGCCTCATCTCTATCACTGCACTCATTACTGGGTAATTTCAGCTGGGCTCCTTCTCTTCTCTACTCTTCTCCAGTTATATATATATATATATGGAATAGACAGTATGAATTGTGAATACTCTCCAAGCTAGAAAATTCCTTGAATCTAAGTCAAAAGAGTAGACTCAGATGGAGAATGAAGACCTGGCTTTATGGTAGGAATGACTGAGCAGAATAACTTTCCTCTTGTGCTCCAGCAAACCCCTTTATCTCCAAGTGGTTTGGAAATATGGAAAATGCTGGCCTGTGACTGTTTTAAAGACCTGGAATCCCACCCTGTGGGCTCAAAGGCCAGATGATGGCTAAAAATACAGAGCTGAAACTCCGAGATAAAAAGCCAAAGAAACCTGGAACATTGTAGATGAGGGCCTTCTTGGGCCATTCTAAAGAAGAAAAAGATTTATGAAAATGTATGGGGACTCAAACTGCAGTCTTCAATAGCCCAAAATGCCTCTTGATGGGAGCTTAGATCCAGCCCCAGAGCCTTAACAACATGTCCATTACACTTTAAATGGCAAGAAATTCAGCCTCCAGGCTTGACCTTTTTGGATGATCAGTTCTACCTCTGCTTTTTTTATGTCTAAGCTCCTGGTATTGTAGAATGGCTGCATTAGGATGGAGCCCTAAGAAACTCCAAATGGCTGAATGCTTTTGCCCAACATGGCATAAAAATACCCCCCCCCCAGACTTTTGGTCCAGAGAAGATGGCATAGATCAGACAAGATGACATTCTCTCTGCTTCACCCTCCTAAGGAAAACTACACGCCCTAGAAATAATGACAAGAGGCAAGAAAAGAGAGCCCTGGAAGGTAGTAAGAAAAGGCTAACTGGTTTGAAGCCTTAGACTTCGAGGAATATCCCAGGGGCAGGATGTCTTCCACTCATAAACTTGACAACTTAATACAAATAGTCAATTCTTTGAAAGCCTCAAGCTACTGAAACTCATCCAAATGAAATAGGTAGTCTTAATAGTTTTACAATCATTAAAGAAATTTATTAAAATCTTTGGAAAAATAAACTGCTTGAACTAGGATGTCTCACTCAAGAATTCTACCAAACATTTACAGTATAATTAACACTAACTCATACTTCCTAATTCCAGGAGTTAGGAGAGGGAATGGCAGCAAGATAGAGGTGGCTATAAAAGGATAACAGAAGGAATCTATGGTGCTAAAATGGTAATAGAATATATCCTTGTGGTGATGGAACAGTTCTCTGACTTAACTGTGGTGTTGGTCACACAAACCTACACGTGATAAAATTATTTGAGGCTGGATACACAAACACACAGAAACATACACAATGATTACAAATAAAATTGGGAAATACGAATATGATCTGTGAGTTACATCAATGTCAATATCTTTGTTGTGATACTATCCTATAGGTTTGTAAAATGTTGCCATTAGGAAAAACAAGGCAAAGTCTACAAGGAATCTGTATTATTTCTTACAACTACATGTGAATCCACACAATTACTACAATACAAATTTCAAATTAAAAAGCTTTTTCCTCTTTGAGTCAATGGAGTAGAACAACAACCATGACCCTGTTCTACTCTGTGCATTGCTTTTCTTCAAAGAGCAATGGAAGTAGCTCAACTGGAAGTGAAATATAGCCCCTTCTCATCTCATTGCATGTCTTTGAGTAATCCTCCTTCTGTTCCTTTCTGAGTCTTGTGCTTTCCTTTGATAATAGTAATAACATTTAACATATGGATAACTCTTCATGGTCTATGGAGCATTTTCTGTTATCTCATATGAGCTTCATTCTGAAAGGCTGATAATGTTTTCTTAATGGGTATGAGTAAACTGAAGCTCAAAGAGGTTAAATAACTTGTTCAAGGTCACATAGCTAGTCCAAGGCAGACTAGAAGCCAGCTTTTTCTAACTCTGCTGCTACAGCTGCTAAGTCACTTCAGTCGTGTCCGACTCTGTGAGACCCCATAGACGGCAGCCCACCAGGCTCCCCCGTCCCTGGGATTCTTCAGGCAAGAACACTGGAGTGGGTTGCCATTCCTTCTCCAATGCATGAAAGTGAAAAGTGAAAGTGAAGTTTCTCAGTCGTGTCTGACCCTCAGTGACCACATGGACTGCAGCCTTCCAGGCTCCTCCATCCATGGTATTTTCCAGGCAAGAGTACTGGAGTGGTTTGCCATTGCCTTCTCTGCTTTCTAACTCCAAAAACTACTTTTTTCCCTCTACAGTACACTACCAAGTTTTGTCATGCATCTATCCTTTCATTAATTCATCCAACAAACATTCATTGGGAAGCCTTCTCTATGTGAAGCCTTTTGGTGGGCCGCAGAGTTAGGGAGATAAGATATGGCCCTTGCTTTTAAAGACCCTACACTCCGCTGGGAGGGGCTCCATTCTGAGCAGAGTCTTCCTGCCCCTCAGGTTGGGATCTCTTCTGCCCATGAGGGTTCTGGAGGCTTGAAGGGCACCTGTACTGAAGTCTCCTTGGGAGTCAGTCCTTGGTACCCCTGCCTGACATGAAAGTCCACCAATGCTGGCCAAGGCTGAGTGCTAAAGTGTAAAGCTGGGAGAACTGATCTGGTGAGAAGAACACTGGACTCTGCTGATAAAGCAGATGGGACTAGAGGTAGGGGATGTGTGGGTCAGAAATGCCCCTAGAGGAAGCATGATATGCCTGGAAATTTGCCACTGTGGCAAAGCATAAGGAGGGTAGGGCTCCCACCACTCCCATATGCTAACTTCTGCCTCCACAGACTGGAGGGACTCCCAGCAGACTGTGGACTCCACAGACTGGAGGGACTCCATAGACTGGAGAGACTCCCACCAGATCGAGTTGCCACAGTTGGTTACAACTGACTGACAGTTTCTGCTACCACAGGCAACTCATGCATGCCCCAGTCTGAGTGAATAAGTGTGCCCCAAGCAGGGGTTGCTTTTTTCCATCTTGCCTGGGCAGGGAACAAACACCTGAGATTGGTGCACATGCAGAGATGGGGTCAAAACCAAAGCTGAGCCCTAGGGGCAGTGAAACTAAGGAAGAACAAAATCTTTCCATGTATCTGCACAAGTCATGGGTTAAATCCCTGAGATCAGCTTGGTAAATCCTGTGTCTGTGGAATACCTGAATAAACCTGACCCTTTTCTACTCTGTGCATTAGATGTGTATAAGAGACAGGAATCTGTATTATTTCTTACAACTACATGTGAATCCACACAATTACTACAATACAAATTTCAAATTAAAAAGCTTTTTCCTCTTTGAGTCAATGGAGTAGAACAACAACCATGACCCTGTTCTACTCTGTGCATTGCTTTTCTTCAAAGAGCAATGGAAGTAGCTCAACTGGAAGTGAAATATAGCCCCTTCTCATCTCATTGCATGTCTTTGAGTAATCCTCCTTCTGTTCCTTTCTGAGTCTTGTGCTTTCCTTTGATAATAGTAATAACATTTAACATATGGATAACTCTTCATGGTCTATGGAGCATTTTCTGTTATCTCATATGAGCTTCATTCTGAAAGGCTGATAATGTTTTCTTAATGGGTATGAGTAAACTGAAGCTCAAAGAGGTTAAATAACTTGTTCAAGGTCACATAGCTAGTCCAAGGCAGACTAGAAGCCAGCTTTTTCTAACTCTGCTGCTACAGCTGCTAAGTCACTTCAGTCGTGTCCGACTCTGTGAGACCCCATAGACGGCAGCCCACCAGGCTCCCCCGTCCCTGGGATTCTTCAGGCAAGAACACTGGAGTGGGTTGCCATTCCTTCTCCAATGCATGAAAGTGAAAAGTGAAAGTGAAGTTTCTCAGTCGTGTCTGACCCTCAGTGACCACATGGACTGCAGCCTTCCAGGCTCCTCCATCCATGGTATTTTCCAGGCAAGAGTACTGGAGTGGTTTGCCATTGCCTTCTCTGCTTTCTAACTCCAAAAACTACTTTTTTCCCTCTACAGTACACTACCAAGTTTTGTCATGCATCTATCCTTTCATTAATTCATCCAACAAACATTCATTGGGAAGCCTTCTCTATGTGAAGCCTTTTGGTGGGCCGCAGAGTTAGGGAGATAAGATATGGCCCTTGCTTTTAAAGACCCTACACTCCGCTGGGAGGGGCTCCATTCTGAGCAGAGTCTTCCTGCCCCTCAGGTTGGGATCTCTTCTGCCCATGAGGGTTCTGGAGGCTTGAAGGGCACCTGTACTGAAGTCTCCTTGGGAGTCAGTCCTTGGTACCCCTGCCTGACATGAAAGTCCACCAATGCTGGCCAAGGCTGAGTGCTAAAGTGTAAAGCTGGGAGAACTGATCTGGTGAGAAGAACACTGGACTCTGCTGATAAAGCAGATGGGACTAGAGGTAGGGGATGTGTGGGTCAGAAATGCCCCTAGAGGAAGCATGATATGCCTGGAAATTTGCCACTGTGGCAAAGCATAAGGAGGGTAGGGCTCCCACCACTCCCATATGCTAACTTCTGCCTCCACAGACTGGAGGGACTCCCAGCAGACTGTGGACTCCACAGACTGGAGGGACTCCATAGACTGGAGAGACTCCCACCAGATCGAGTTGCCACAGTTGGTTACAACTGACTGACAGTTTCTGCTACCACAGGCAACTCATGCATGCCCCAGTCTGAGTGAATAAGTGTGCCCCAAGCAGGGGTTGCTTTTTTCCATCTTGCCTGGGCAGGGAACAAACACCTGAGATTGGTGCACATGCAGAGATGGGGTCAAAACCAAAGCTGAGCCCTAGGGGCAGTGAAACTAAGGAAGAACAAAATCTTTCCATGTATCTGCACAAGTCATGGGTTAAATCCCTGAGATCAGCTTGGTAAATCCTGTGTCTGTGGAATACCTGAATAAACCTGACCCTTTTCTACTCTGTGCATTGCTTTTCTATAAAGAGCAATGGAAGAAGCTCAACTGAAAGTCACATGATTCTAAATTTAGCTCCTTTCCATCTCACTGAAAGTCTTTGAGTAAGCCTCCTTCTGTTCCCACAGTTGAGACTGGTCTACCCTTTGCAGCAATGGAATTAGGAGACAAATACTTGTAGGAATTGGGCCAGGTCAGTCTAAGCTGGCCCCACAGTGCAGTGTTGACAACAGGTCCTAAGATATACCTAGAGGTACTGGAAGCCTCCTGGCGAGACAGAGATTGGTTCTCGATCACTATGGGAGCAAACACACTCTCAGCAGTGGCCCCAGGAAAATATTCTTAATTTTTTTTTGTTTCATTTTGTTCAGTTATTGGTATTGTTACTTTTATTAATGTTTATCTTTTATTTTTATTATGTTTAATAAATATTTATTTTGTGTTTATGAATTATTACTTTAATAAAAAATAAGTTGAATATAGCTTAAAAAATGGGGCAAAAATAGGCAAAATTGAGCTTAATTTTAACCCACCACTTCCTACCCATGTCTGGTCATGTCCTATATTTTTCTTTTTTTTAATTAATTAATTTTTAAATTTTTAATTGTAGGACAATTGCCTTACAAAGTTGTGTTGGTTTCTACATGAATCAGCCATAAGTATTTATAGGTACCCTCGGTCTTGAATCTCTCTCTCACTCTGCACCCTATCTTACCCCTCTAGATTATCACAGAGCACCAGATTGACCTCCCTTTTAATGAAGCAACTTCCTACTACCTGTATTTTACATATGGTGATCTATATGTTTCAATGCTACTCTCCCAATTCATCTCACCCTCTCCTTCCCCTGAATATACTTGTCTCTATGTCTGGGTCTCTATTCCTGGCCTGAAAATAGATTCATCAGTACACTTTTCTATATTTAATATATATATATATATATATTAATATATAATATTTGTTTTTCTCCTTCTGAATTACTTCACTCTGTATAAGAGGCTCTAGGTTCATCTACCTCACTACAACTGACTCAAATGTGTTCCTTTCTATGGCTACATAACATACCATTGTATATATGTACTACAGCTTCTTTATCCATCCATCTGTTGATGGGCATCTAGGTTGCTTCTATGTCTTAACTATTGTAAATAGTGTTGTAATGAACATTGGGGGTACACATGTTTTTTAGAATTTGTTTTTCTCAGGGCATATGCCCAGTAGTGGTATTGCTGGGTCATATGAGAATTTTAGTCCTAATTTTTAAGGGATATCCATACTGTTCTCCCTAGTGGATGTATCAATTTACATTCCCACCAGCAATGCAAGAAGGTTTGCATTTCTCTACATCCTCTCTAGCATTTATTGTTTGTAGATTTTTTGATGATGACCATTCTGACTAGTGTGAAATGATACCTCAGTGTAGTTTTGATTTTCATTTCTCTAATAAGGAGTGATGTTGAGCATGTTTTCATGTATTTATTAGCCATCTGTATGTCTTTGTATTATATGAGTGTTTGTTTAGGTCCTCTGTCCATTTCTTGATTAGGTTGTTTTTCTGATATTGACCTGCTTGAATAGCTTGTATATTATGTAGATTAATCCTTTGTCAGCTGCTTCATTTTCAATTATTTTCTTCCATTCTGAGGGCTATCTTCTTATCTTGTTTATAGTTTCTTTTGGTGTGCAAAAGCTTTTTAGCTTGATTAGGTACCATTCATTTATTTTTGTTTATATTTCCAGTATTCTAAGAGATGGGTCAAAGAAGGTCTTGATGCAATTTGCGTCAAAGGGTGTTCTAAGTTTTCCTCTATCAGTTTTATAGTTTTTGGCCTTACATTTAGGTCTTTAATCTTTCTAATTTATTTTCATGTTTGGTGTTAGGAAGTGTTCTAATTCCATTCTTTTACAGGTAGCTGTTTACTTTTCCTAGCACCACTTATTGAAGAGATTGTCTTTTCTCCATTGTATATTCTTGCATTCTTTTCCAAAGATATGGTACCAACAGATGAATGGTTTTATCTAAGAGTTTTTTATCTTGTTCCATTGATCTGTTTTTGTACCAATACCATGCTGTCTTTGTTATTGTACCTTTGTAGTATAGTTTAAAGTCATGATGGTTAATTCCTGAAGCTCCATATTTCTTTCTCAAGAAAGCTTTGGCTATTTGGGTTCTTTTATGCTTCCATACAAATTGTGATATCTTTGGTTCTAGTTTTGTGAAAATTCCAATAGTAATTTGACTACTGCATTGACTCTATAGATTGCTTTGGGTAGGACAGTCATTTTCAGATTACTGATTCTTCTAATCCAAGAACATGATATATTTATAGTTTTTGTCTTTGATTTCTTTCATCAGTCTCTTGTAGTTTCCTGCATACAGGTATTTTGTCTCCTTAGATTGGTTTATTTCTTTTTTTTTTCCTTTTCACTGTACACTCTTTTTTAAAATTTTTATTTTTACTTCATTTTACTTTACAATACTTTATTGGTTTTGCCATACATTGACATGAATCCGCCACGAGTGTACATGAGTTCCCAATCCTGAAACCCCCTCCCACCTCCCTCCCCATATCATCTCTCTGGATCATCCCCTTGCACCAGCCCCAAGCACCCTGTATCCTGTATTTATATATATTTTATTCTTTCGTGGCAATGGTGAATGGGATTGTTTCCTTGATTTCTTTTTTTTTTCCCCATTTTTGTTGTATAGGAAGGCAAGATATTTCTCTGTTTATTTTGTATCTTGTGACTACTAAATTCACTGATTATATTTAGTAATTTCCTGATGATATCTTAATTTTCAATGTATAATATTGGCATTCCCAGGTGGTCATTGGTAAAGAATATGCCAGTCAATGCAGGAGCTGCAGGATATGTGCGTTCAATCCCTGGATTGACAATATTCCCTGAAGAAGGAAATGGAAACCCACTTCAGTATTCTTGCCAGGATAATCCCATGGACAGAAAAGTCTGGTGGGCTACAGTCCACAGGTTCGCAAAGAGTCACACACGACTGAGCAACTAAGCACACACACATGTGCATGCACAAATTTATAGTATCACATCATCTGCAAACAGTGAGAGTTTTACTTCTTCTTTCCCAGTCTGGATTTCTTTTATTTCCTTTTCTTCTCTAGGACAACTAAAACTATGTTGATTAATAGCAAGAGTGGGCTTGTTCCTGATCTTAGAGGAAATGCTATCAGTTTTCCACCATTGAGAAAAATGTTTGCTGTGGATTTATCATATACAGCCTATATTACGATGAGGTAAGTTTCTTCTATACCCATATTCTGAGGAGCTTTTTCATAAACGGATATTGAATTTTGTCAAAAGCTTTCTCTGCATCCATTCAATGAATTATATGGTATTTATCTTTCAATTTGTTAATATGGTCCATCACATTGATTGATTTGCATATATTGAAGAATCATTGCATCACTGGGATAAACTTCACTTGATCATGGTGTGAGATCCTTTTAATGTGTTGTTGGATTATGTTTGCAATAATTTTGTTGAGGAGTTTTGCATCTATATTTGTTGGTGATATTGGTATGTAATTTTGCTTTTTGTGCAATCTTTATCTGGTTTTGGTATCAGGGTGATGGCCTCATAGAATGAGTTTGAAAGTGTTCCTTCATCTGGAATTTTTAGAAAGAGTCTTAGAAGGATAGGCTTAAGTTCAGTTCAGTCACTCAGTGAAATCTGACTCTTTGTGACCCCATGGAGTGCAGCACATTAGGCTTTCCTTTCCATCACCAACTCCCAGAGCTTACTCAAACTCATATCCATCAAGTCAGTGATACCATCCAACCATCTCACCCTCTGTCAGCCCCTTCTCCTTCTCAGTTCTTTGCATCAGGTGGCCAAAATATTGGAATTTCAGCTTCAGCATCAGTCCTTCCAACGAATATTCATGACTGATTTCCTTTAGAATGGACTAGTTGGATCTCCTTGCAATCCAAGAGACTCTCAAGATTGTTCTCCAACACCACAATTCAAGAGCATCAATTTATCGGAACTCAGTTTTCTTTACAGTCCAACTCTCACATCCATAAATGACTACTAGAAAAACCAGAGCTTTGACTAGATGAACCTTTGTTGGCAAAGTAATATCTCTGCTTTCTAATATGCTGTCTAGGTTGATCATAGCTTTCCTTCCAAGGAGCAAGTGTCATTTAATTTCATGGCTGTAGTCACCATCTGCAGTGATTTTGGAGCACTCAAAACTAAAGTTTTTCATTGCTTCCATTGTTTCCCCATCTATTTGCCATGAAGTGATGGGACTGGATGCCATGATCTTAGTTTTCTGACAGGCATTATCTCTTCTCTAAGTGTTTGATAGAATTCCCCTGAGAACCCATTTATCTCTGGGCTATTGTTTTATAAGAAGTTTTTTGAATGACAATTTTAATTTAAGTGCATGTAATTGACTTGTTCATAATTTCTATTTCTTCCTGGTTCAATTTTGGGAGACTGAACTTTTCTAAGCATCTATTTTTTCATGTTGTCCATTTTATTGGATTATACTTGGTCAAAATCGTCTCTTATGATTCTTTGTATTTCTGCATTGTCTGTTGTAAACTCTCATTTTTCATTATCAATTTTATTGATTTGATTCTTCTCCATTTTTTTCTTGATAAGTCTGGCTAAAAGTTTGTCAATATTGTTTATTTTCTCAAAGAATCTGCTTTTAGTTTTATTAATCTTTAATATTATTTCCTTCATTTCATTTTAATTTATTTCTGCTCTGATGTTTATGATTTTTTTCATCCTGCTAACTTTGTTTTTGTTGTTGTTGTTGTTGTTCTTCTTCTCTTTCCAGTTGTTTTAGGAGTAAAGTTAGGTTGTCTATTCGATGGTTTTCTTATTTCCTGGGGTAGGATTGTATTGCTATAAACTCCCTCTTAGAATTGCTTTTGCTGCATCCCAAAGGTTTTGAGTTGCCCTGTTTTCATTGTCATTTTGTTCTAGAAATTTGTTTAATTTCCCTTTTGATTTCTTCAGTAATCTGTTTATTATTTAAAAACATATTATTTTAAAATCTCCAAGTGTTTGTGTTTGTATAGTGTTTTTCCTGTAATTGATATCTAGTCTCATAGCATTGTGGTTAGAAAAAATGCTTGATATAATTTCAATTTTCTTAAATTTACTGAGGTTTGATTTGTGACACGTGATGTGGTCTATCCTGGAGAATGCTCCATGTGCATTTGAGCAGAAGGTGTATATGTCTGCATTTGGATGGAATATCCTGAAGATATCAATTAGAACCATCTGGCCTAATGTGTCATTTAAGGCTTGTGTTTCCTTATTGATTTTATGTTTTGATGATCTGTCCATTGATGTGAGTGAGGTGTGTGAGGTGCTATTATTGTGTTACTGTTAGTTTCTCCTTCTCTCTGTGTTAGTACTTATCTTATGTATTGAGGTGCTCCTATGTTGGGTGCATAGATATCTACAATTGTTATATCTTCCTCTTGGATTGATCCCTTGATTATTATGTAGTGTCCTTCCTTATCTTTTGCAATATTCTTTATTTTAAGGTCTATTTTGTCAGATATGAGGATTGCTACTCTGGATTTCTTTTGATTTCCATTTGCATGAAGTATTTTTTTCCATCTTCTAAGTTTCAGTCTGTACGTGTCTCTAGGTCTGAAGGCACCATACATTTGGGTCTTGTTTTTGCATACATTCAGCCAGTCTCCATCTTTTGGTTGGAGCATTTAATCCATTTTCATTTAAAGTAATTGTTGATATATATGTTTTTATTGGCATTTTCTTAATTACTTTGGGTCATTTTATAGGTCTTTCCCTTCTCTTGTGTTTCCTGTTTAAATAAGTCCCTTTAATATTTGTTGTGATGCTAGTTTGGTAGTACTAAATTATCTTAACATTTGCTTCTCTGTAAAGCTTTTGATTTCTCCACCAGTTTTGAATGAGATCTTTGCCAGGTAGAATAATCTTGATTGTAGATTTTTCCTTTTCAGTACTTTAAATATATCCTGCCATTCCTTTCTGGCCTGCAGAGTTTCTTCTGAAAGATCAGCTGTTAATTGTATGGGGTTTCCCTTGTATGTTATTTGTTGTTTTTCCCTTGAGGCCTTTTAATATTCTCTCTTTGTGTTTAGCCTTTGTTAGTTTGCTTAGTATGTGTCTAGCTGTGTTTCTCCTTGGATTTATCCTATATGAGATTCTCTGTGCTTTGTGAAATTGACTGACTCTCTCCTTTCCAACGCTGGAGAAATTTTTGACTATAATCTCTTCAAAATTTTTCTGAAACTCTTCTTTTTATATTCTTCTTCTGGACCCTTAAAATTTCAATGCTTGTGCATTTAATATTGTCCCAGAATTTTCTGAGATTATACTCCATTACTTCCATTCTTTTCCCTTTATTCTGCTCCTCAGCAGTTATTTCTATCACTCTATCTTCCAGCTCATTTATCTGTTCTTCTGCTTCAGATATTATGCTATTTATTCCTTTTAGAGTATTTTTAATTTCAGTGGTTGTGCTGTTTGTCTCTGTTTCTTTATTCTTTATTTCTTCAGGTCTTTGTTAAATGTTTTAATTGATTCTTGCATTTTCTCCATTCTGTTTTTGGGGTGTTGGATCATCTTTATAATCATTACTCTGAATTGTTTCTAAGATAATTTGCTTATTTCTCTTTTGTTTATTTGGTTTTGTGTTTCTTCCTTGTTCCTTCATTTGCCCAGTATGTCTCTGTGTATGTCTCTCTTTTTTTAATTAACTTATTATGTTCGAGGTTTCCTTTTCCCAGGCTTTGAGGTTGAATTCCTTTTTCCTTTTGGTTTCTGCACTTGGTGGGTAAGGTTGGTCTAATTGTGTAGGCTTCAAGTTCAATGTGACTTGTGCTTGTGTTCGGGTGGAAGGACACGAGTTTTTGTTTTTATTTTTTCCTCTGATGGGTGGGGGGTCTGTGAGGTGGTAATCCTATCTGCTGATGACTGGATCTGTGCTTTTGTCTTGTTTGGGTGAGGTGCCCTGCACAGATTTCTGCTGGCAGTTGGTGATGCCAGGTCTTATACACAGGCAGAGGTCTTTGTGGGAGTTCTTAGTGATTCATACTCCCTGGGGTTAGAAGTTCTCTGGCAATCTAGTGTCTTGGTGTCAGCTGTCACACTTCAGAGGCTCAGGGCCTGATTTATGGCCAGGGAATGCAGATTTCACAGGTTGTTTGTTATGACATTAAAGGAGATTAAAACAAACACACAAAAGCAAAAAACAATTAAAAGGGGAGACCCAGACACATGGCAAATACAAAATTGGTCAAATAATAACAAAAATAATGGAATATACACATACACCTATACATCTATAAACAAAACCGAAACAGCCCCCCTCAAGAAAATAAAATTCAAGAGATTGACCTGGTGAGTAAAGGAAACCAAATATAATATCAACCTTTTACAACAAAACTAAAGTACAAACTGGAATACAAAACCAAAGCAAGGTGCCAACTGGGGAATAAAGCAATGAAAACAAAACAAACTAACCAATATGGTGAGAAAAAGAATAGAAATACATAATTAAAAGAGGTAGATAAAGATTTATATATATATTAGAGCAACTACAACAGGAAAATAACAATAAGAAAGGCAAACAAAAGAATAAATGTACTAAAATAATAAAAATAAACTTTTAAATTTTGTAAAAATAAAAAAAAGAAAAAGAAAAGAAAAATATATGCCACAGAACTGCAAAAGGCCACTGTAGAGGAGAAAGATATAAAAGAATTAAAAAGTATGATTAAAAAATTATCAGAAGGTTAAATGAATTTAATAGTACTAACAAAATCAACAAATATGGCAACAGTGTGGGGGGAGGAGAAAAAAATCAAGAAACAACTGCAGAACAAGTCAAAATATAAGAATAATAAATACATTTTTTTGAATCTCAGCTGTCAGTATCTTTTCCCTCTTTGTGAGTCACAGTCCACCTCTCCTCCCTAGGATGCCCTCCGATACTGGAATGGTCTCCAGATCTGCTGTGGTGGCAGCTCAGACTCTAATCTGGTCTTACTCCTGTGTGTTCTTGCCTCCAATGTCCACCTCCATGTGCCAGAGCCAGTTCGTTTTCTTTTGTGGGAGATTTCATTGTCCTTTTATACATCCCATAGGACACAGAGTCAGCCCAGTTGACCATCTGGATTTAACCTGCCACTTGTATAGCTGGTGGGAAGCATTTGGGTCCTCTTCCTTAGCCACATTGTCCCTATGTTTCAACTGTGGTTTTATCTCCACGTCTGTATGTGAGTCATCCACAGGGCTTTGCTCCTAAGTCTGCCCTGGAGGACCTGGGTCTGCCTCAGTGAGGACCCAGGTGGCACAGTTACCTGGATTACAAGGGCCCCAGCACCACCAGGTATTCAGGAGCCAGCAGCTAGAGCAGCATGAATTGTACCCTAGGGTTATTTTCTAGCTTCTGGCAGTTCTGCCACAGCAAGTGTTGAGTATAGCGGTGGAGCAGCTGCTTGGATCACAGGGACCCTGGAAGCACCAAATGTGTAGGGACACTGACTGCCTCAACAGTAGGAGCTACGGCCCAGTCAGAGTCTTTTTCTAGCCTCTGGCAGCTGGTGATCATAGGGGCTCTTTGGCTGGCCCTTCTTTTTTTGCTTGGCCTGATCAGGCACTTAAAAGGCCTTCCTGGCTGGAGTTCTTCTCTTTTGTTCGGCCCATCAGAGGCTTAAAGGGCCAGCCTCTCTGGGGTATTTCTCTATTGTTCAGTTGTTGGTGCTGGTATGTGGGAGAGAGAGGCTACAGTGTTGGCTCCCCACCCTGTACATGACTCAATAGTATCACTCTGCCTTCATGGCTTCCTGGTTTTCCTACATAGTCTTTTCCAACCATAATCTCCTCCTTCATGTCCCCTTGGGGCATCTCCCTGCAGCCAACAGCAGACCTCACTCTGGGACTTGCTCTCCAGTCCCTACACTCCAGCTCCCAGCTGCTGTGCATTCTAGGGAACTTGCATCTCTGTCCAAGGTATGTATGATTGCAGTAAAGGCTGTCTCTGTAATTCTCATTTCAATAAGACTGTCACTGATCAGCTGCTTCACTGCCCAACAGCCTCAAATGCTTCTCCTCTGCCCCCAAGTATTTTCCCCAATGTAGGGATCTGACCCCTGCTTCAGTTCCCCTACTCTCCAAGTGCAGGTGCACTCTCCTTCCTCCCCCCCACCCCCCGCCACTTCCTTCA
>SJYA01003253.1:227035-258981 GCA_006410615.1 Neotragus moschatus | reverse complement strand
TGGCTTTACTATCAGATGGATCAATTTGAGTGTAGACTCTGTTACACACCTTAGATGTGTCACTTTACTTTGTGAATCTCAATAACCTTGTCTATTAAACTGAGGCAATGTTATTGTAATAGGGTCATTATATGAAACACATTAACTGGTTCAACAAATATTGAGGTCCTTTTCTGTGGTAGGAATTGTTCCAGCCCCTGGTCCTCAAAATATGGTTCATATTGATGTTACTGACATCACAGAATACCAATCTCACCACCTGATCA
Organism: Neotragus moschatus; assembly: GCA_006410615.1. Lineage (NCBI taxonomy): Eukaryota > Metazoa > Chordata > Mammalia > Artiodactyla > Bovidae > Neotragus > Neotragus moschatus. The sequence continues at coordinate 258,715 of SJYA01003253.1, read as the reverse complement.
GAATATTTATTTTTACAAAAATATCAATGGACATTAAAGTTTGAGAAGCACTATTCTAGATAGACCACATTCCTGAAATATACACATGCTATACAGTATACAAATATTATCATTTCTAGGGAAAAAATCTGTTTGAAGGAGAAGATATTTTTGATTTTGATCTCCTGGAATTGTAGAGATAGAATAAAAATGAAGGTCAGAGAGCCCTGAAGAGTAGAAGTCTCCATTCAGATGTCTGCTAAGCAGGAGCTACAAGGTAGGTTCTATGTCCCTAAAAGAGAGCAGCTGCACCCAGCTCCAGTCTATGATTGCAAGTTGGAAATGTTAGCCAAGGGATTCTAAATCTTCTGATTTTTCAAGAGAAGTTAGAAAGCCAGAGGTTCACACAAAAGGGAAAAATTTCTTTCAGGTGGATCCCATTCACTGACTTCTACCTAGAGCTCTCTATTGTCATGTTATTCAATGCATGGTCTGTAGACCAGCAGTATCTGTACCACTTAAGAGCCTTTTAGAAATTCTGAAATTTTAGGCCCATTTCAGACCTTCTGAATCAGAATCCAAAATTAAAGATCACCAGGTGATTTGTACGCACAAAAGTCTGAGATATGTGATTTAGTTGCTGGAGATATAATAGTATACAAAGATTTTGTTCTCATAAATATTACATACTAGTAGGACAAGATATACAATAGAAATGAAAAATGATTAGTAAACAAGAATAGTTTCAATGTTGATACATATTATGAAGAAAGTAAAATGTCCAGGGTGGCTTCTTTACTTGCATGGATGGTATTTAATCTGGGGCCATAGATAAACTAAAAGGACTCAAAATGAGATGGCGAGACACACTGGCATCACAGGTCTCTCTCTCTTTCTGTGACTTCTCCACATGACTAGCATGGGCCTCTTCATAGCATGGTGATCTTAGGGTAATCAGCCAGCTTAACCTAATGGTTAACTTCACTTAAAATAAGCATCCTAATAGACCAGTGTGGCAAGTCATTAGTTGAACAGATACTGAGGACCTACTCTGTGCAAAGCAATGTCCCATACACTTGCTATAAATATTTTGATACAGCCTCACAATAACATAGCATCACTTCTGTTGCATTCTATTAGTTGCAAGGAAGGTATAGGACCACCCCAGATTTAAAGAGATGAGATATACAAGAATAAGAATACTGAAGGAGTGTGATTCCTTGGGGAATCATGTTTGTAGAAAAACTACTGCAAGAGATAATATTTGAGCTGAGACCTGAGTGGAGCAAAGTTTCCAACCATGCAAAATTCTGAGTGAAAGCACTTCAGGTAGAAGAAAGAGCCTGCAAAGGCACTGGGACAGAAGCAAGCTTAAAATTTTCAAGAGATGTAAAGAAGACACTGTCATTATTGCAAAGTGTATGAAGGAGAGTGTCATAGAAAACAAAACTGGAGAGGTAGGCAAGAACCATATTATTATAGGTGAGAAGTTCAGAAGTTACATTAATCACAATGGGAAGAATTGGAGTTTTTGAAGCATGGAAGTATTAAAAGATAAACTGAGGCATATTACACACTTTGAGTTTATTTGAGCAAAACAGTTGGAATTGGGCAGGACTGGACTGAAAATGGTTGATTGCTCCACCAATAGGAGCTAAAGGAAAGACTTTTATAGAGAAGAGGCAGGCATAAGTAAAGAAAAACATAACTTAGCTATAGTTTAAGCAATAACATTACATGACTATTTGTGATGCATTGTCCTGAGGTTTCAGTTTGTTATCCTTGAGACATTACAGGCTTAGGCTTTGATCTGTTTGCACAGATTCCTAAGTCACTCAAACCACTGCAGTCTAATGACTTTCTTTCTTTTTTTTCACTCATTGAGGTTATCTTTTTTTCTTTTTAAACTTATATTTAATTGGAGGATAACTGCTTTATAATTCTTTCTTAAAATTAATTTATATTAATTGGACAATGATTAATTTACAATATTTGATGGTTTTTGTCATACATCAATATGAATCAGCCATAGGTGTATTTGTGTTTCTCCATCCTGAACCTCCCCCATCCACCTCACTCCCCACTCTATCCCCCTGGGTTGTCCCAGAACACTGGCTTTGAGTGCTCTGCTTCACACATGGAACTTGCACTGGTCATTTAATTTACATATGGAAATATACATGTTTCAATGTTATTCTCTCAAATCATCCCATCCTTGCCTTCATGCACAACCAAAAAGTCTATTCTTTACATCTGTCTCTTTTGCTGTTTCACATATAAGGTCATCATTACCATCTTTCTAATTTCCATATATAAGTGTTAACATACTGTAATAGTGTCTTTCTTTCTGACTTACTTCACTCTGTATAATAGGCTCCAGTTTTATCCACCTCATTAGAACTGATTCAAATGCATTATATTTAATGGCTGAGTAATATTCTGTTGTGTATATGTACCACAGCTTTCTTATCCATTCCTCTGTCAATGGACATCTAGGTTGCTTCCATCTCCTGGCTACTGTAAACAGCACTGCGATGAACATTGGAGTATATGTGTCCATTTCAATTCTGGTTTCCTTGGTGTGTATGCCCAGCAGTGGGATTGCTGTGTCATATGGCAGTTCTATTTCCAGTTTTTTAAGAAATCTCCCCACTATTCTCCATAGTGGCTGTACTAGTTTGCATTTCCACCAACAGTGTATGAAGATTCCCTTTTCTCTACACCTTTTCCAGCATTTATTGTTTGTAGACTTTTTGAGACCAGCCATTATGACTGGCATGAGATGGTACCTCATTGTGAGTTTGATTTGCATTTCTCTGATAATGAGTGACGTTGAGCATCTTTTCATGTGTTTGTTAGCCATCTGCATGTCTTCTTGGAGAAATGTCTATTTAGTTCTTTGGCCCATTTTTTGATTGGGTCGTTTATTTTTCTGGAATTAAGCTGTAGAAATTTCTTGTATATTTTAGAGATCAATTATTTGTCAGTTGATTCATTTGCTATTCTTTACTCCAATTCTGAAAGCTATTTTTTCACCTTGCTTATAGTTTCCATCGTTGTGCAGAAGCTTTTAAGTTTAATTAAGTCCCATTTATTTATTTTTGCTTTTATTTCCATTACTCTGGGAGGTGGGTCATAGAGGATCCTGCTGTGGTTTATGTCAGAATGTTTTGTCTATGTTTTCCTCTAGGAGATTTATAGTTTCTGGTCTTATGTTTAGATCTTTAATCCATTTTGAGTTTATTTTTGTGTATGGTGTTAGAAAGTGATCTAGTTTCATTTTTTTACAGATGGCTGACCACTTTTCACAGCACCAGTTGTTAAAGAGATGATCTTTTCTCCATTGTATAGTCTTGCCTCATTTATCAAAGATAAAGTGTCCATAGGTACATGGATTTATCTATGGGCTTTCTATTTTTTTCCATGATCTTTTTTTTTTTTTTGTCTTTGTGCCGGTACCATACTGTCTTGATGACTATAACTTTGTAGTATAGTCTGAAGTCAGGCAGTTTGATTCCTCCAGTTCCATCCTTCTTTCTCAAGATTGCTTTGGCTATTCAAGGTTTTTTGTATTTCCATACAAACTGTAAAATTACTTATTCTAGTTCTCTTAAAACTACCGTTGGTAGCTTGATAGAGATTGCATTGAATCTATAGATTGCTTTGGGTAGTATACTCATTTTCACTATATTGATTATTCCACTCCATGAACATGGTATATATCTCCATCTGTTTGTGTCATCTTTGATTTATTTTACCAGTGTTTTATGGTTTTCTTTATATAGGTCTTTTGTTTCTTTACATAGATTTATTCCTAAGTATTTTATTCCATGTACCACAATGGTGATTGGAATTGTTTCCTGAATTCTGCTTTCTGTTTTCTTATTGTTAGTATATAGGGATTCAAGGGATTTCTGTGTATAAATTTTACCTCCTGTAACTTTACTATATGCATTGATTAGCTCTAGCAATTTTCTGATAGGGTCTTTAGGGTTTTTGATGCAGAGGATCATGTTATCTACGACAGTGAGAGTTTTACTTCTTTTCCAATCTGGTTTCCTTTTATTTCTTTTTCTTCTCTGATTGCTCTGGCTAAAACTTCCAAAACTATGTTGAATAGTAGGGGTGAGAGTGGGCATCCTTGTCTTGTTCCTGATTTTAGGGGAAATGCTTTCAATTTTTCACCATTGAGGATAATGTTTGTAGTGGGTTTATTACATATGGCTTTTGTTTTGTTGAGGTATGTTCATTCTATACCTGCTTTCTGAAGGGTTTTTATCATTAATGAATGTTGAATTTTGTCAAAGCTTTCTCTGCATCTATTGAGATACCCATATGTTTTATCTTTCAGTTGGCTATTGTAATGTCTCACATTGATTGATTTGCAAATGTTGAAGAATTGTTGCATCCCTGGGATAAAGGCAACTTGGTCATGATGTGTGATCTTTTTAATATGTTGTTAGATTCTGTTTGCTAGAATTTTGTTAAGGATTTTAGTATCTGTGTTCATCAGTAATACTGGCCTGAACTTTTATTTGTTCTTTGGCATCTTTGTCTGGTATTGGTATTAGATGGTGGCATCATACAATGAGTTTGGAAGTTTACCTTCCTCTTCAATTTTCTGGAAGAGTTTGAATACAACAGGTGTTAGCTCTTTTCTAAAGTTTTGGTAGGATTCAGCTCTGAAGTGGTCTGGACCTGGGTTTTTGTTTGTTGGAAGATTTCTGATTACAGTTTTGATTTCCATGTTTGTGATGGGTCTGTTAAGATTTTCTATTTCTTCCTGGTTTGGTTTTGGAAAAGTATACTTTTCTAAGAATTTGTTCATTTCTTCCAAGTTGTCCATTTTATTGGCATATAGCTGCTGATAGTAGTCTTGTATGATCATGTATATTTCTATATTGTCTGCTGTGATTACTCCATACTCATTTCTAATTTGGTTCATTTGATTCTTCTCCCTTTCTTTCTTGAGGAATCTGGCTAATGGTTTGTCTATTTTATTTATCTTCTCAAAGAACCAGCTTTTAGCTTTGTGAATTTTTTTGTTATGGTCTCATTTGTTTGCTTTTCATTTATTTCTGCCCTAATTTTTATGATTTCTTTCCTTCTACTAAACCTGGGGTGCTTAATTGCTTCTTTTTCTAGTTGCTTTACATGTAAAGTTAGGTTATTTCTTTGATTTTTCTCTTGTTTCTTGAGGTAAGCTTGTATTGCTCTGAACCTTCCCCTTCAGTTCAGTTCAGTTGCTCAGTTGTGTCCGACTCTTTGCGACCCCATGAATCACAGCACGCCAGGCCTCCCTGTCCATCACCAATTCCTGGAGTCCACTCAGACTCACATCCATCGAGTCAGTGATGCCAACCAGCCATCTCATCTGTTGTCCCCTTCTCCTCCTGCCCCCAATCCTTCCCAGCATCAGAGTCTTTGCCAATGAGTCAACCCTTTGCATGAGGTGGCCAGAGTACTGGAGTTTCAGCTTTAGCATCATTCCTTTCAAACAAATCCCAGGGCTGATCTTCAGCATGGACCGGTTGGATCTCCTTGCAGTCTAAGGGACTCTCAAGAGGCTTCTCCAACACCACAGTTCAAAAGCATCAGNTTTATCAGCCATTCCGGCTTTTTTCCTCTGATGGTTTTAATGTGATCTGTGCCACATATCCAGTTCCCAGGTATGTGTGGTTCCTTTCTTGTGTCTCTGGTTATGTTCTGTTTGTCTATTTGTGTACATCTATGCTAATTACTCTCTCTCTCTGTCTCCATATATATATATATATATATATATATATATATTTTAATTTAGAAATATACCCAAGCATGCTTCAGTCTTGGGGCTTTAATTTACTGAGGTGGAGTTATTTTTCACCCCTTAGGTTTCCTATCTTGGAGACAGCCAAGGACTTGGTTTTCTTGCCTTCTCTCCTGGCTCTGCCCTCCAGATCCATGACATCCACTTCTACTGTCACACCTCTGGTTTTGAGTTCCTGCTTAATTTCTGGCACTTAAGATTTACCTTTCTTATTTATTATTATTACCCAGCTTTGTAAACTAATTTTGGGATATATATATATATATATATATATCCCTGGGTTGGGAAGATCCCCCAGAGAAGGGAATGCCTACCCACTCCAGTATTCTGGCCTGGAGAATTCCATGGACCATAGTCCATGGGGTCGCAAAGAGTTAGACCCGACTGGGTGACTGTCACTTTCACATATATATATGTTTTTCTGGAACTCTCTTGCTTTTTCAATGATCCAACGGATGTTGGCATGAGTTTGAGGAAGTTCTGGGAGTTGGTGGTGGACAGGGAAGCTTGGCATATTGCAGTCCATGGGGTCGCAAAGAGTCGGACATGACTGAGCGACTGAACTGAACTGAACTGAACTGATATATATATCTGTCTATCTAGGAATTGAATGTATATTGGATTCCTGATCAGGGATCAAACCTGCGGCCCCTGCACTGGAAACACTGAGTCTTATTATTTCATTTATTTATTTTTGTCTGTGCTGGGTCTTCGTTGCTGTGCGGACTGCTTTCCAGTTGCATGCCCAGTCTTCTCATTGCAGTGGCTTCTCTCACTGCAGAGCATGCGCTCTAGGGCACGAGGGCTTCAGAAGTTGTGGCTCGTTGGCCCAGCAACTGTGGCTCCCTGGTTCTGGAGCACAGGCTCAGTGGTTGTGGCGCAGGGGCTTAGTTGCCCCATGTGGGGGCACTGAGTCTTAACCACTGGACCACCGAGAAGTCCCTGGGGGTTATATTTTATCCAGCATTTTGTTTTTTGGTAACATGAGGGGAGTCTGTACTGCTGAGTCTATCTTGTTGCTGAAACTCATAGGAGACCCTTTAAAAGTTGAAGTATTCAAATGAGAGAAAATCTAATGGTAGATTTAATAACTTGATTGACAAAAGAAATATTTTATGGATCACAAGCCTTCCCAGGGAGTCTCAAATTATGTACTGAAGCAACTAACTTTTAAAATTAATTAAAAAGCTATCTGTTGCCTAAGCTATTTTGATAGGTGAGCTTTAGCTTATAGGAAATTCTCTTGACATGGTTCCTTGCTATGGTGTGTTGAATTTAATATCTCAGCTAATTTTCTCTAATTATTTTCAATAACTATCAGAAACAAACTGCAGGAAGCTTTCCGATTTCAGTGTGTGAGTGTGTGTGTGTGTGTACATGCACACATGCATGACAGTGTGTACAGAAGGAGAAGGTGGGGAGTTGGAGACGGAAAGGGAAGCGGGAGGGAAAATTGTCTTATGTTCCTTCCCTCTCCCTACAGCTGCTTTTCTGCCTGCGATAATTTCTCTCCCCTGCATGCTTAAAGAGAAAGTGAATGGTATGTGTAACTCAAGGATCTGATGCCCTTTTGGGCTCTAACCATTTAGTAGAAAGATCTCATTACCACCTTCACCCAAACAAGGATCATCTTGCTCTGGTGTGTTTGGGCTGCATCTTAGTCTCTTCTGGTTCTCCCTGTTCTCTATTATCGCTCAGTTCCTAGCCATGGTTTTGTTCTGCCTTTGGTCTCTGTACATTCTGCTCTGGCGCTTAACTTAATCATATGATATGTACAGACTCTGGAGGCGGACAATCTGGTGTCAGGTCCTGGCCTGACACTTACCAGCTATAGGATCTTGGGTATCTCACTTAATCTTTCTGTATTTCAGACTCCTCCCCTATAAAATGGAAATAAAATAAGTAGCTATCTCTTGGAGTTGTTGTGAGGGTTATATAGCAAGTAGATTGTCCAATATCTTTAGATTTTGTTTCCATTTCTGTGCATGCATGTTCCAAATGAGCTGTCATTCCAGAGCCAGCACTGTCTGTCTTTATTGTCAACTGGCCTTGACTGTCAGAACTTACTTTGTAAAATTCTTGGGAATTCCCGAAAGTATTTGGGAATTTATGTCTATGGTCCCTAGTCCCTTCCAACTCTGCCCCAGCCTTTTAATCAATGACTGAGTAAATGGTTTTTAGAGTATAAAGAATCTGTTAAAGAATCTGCCTATAATGTGGGAGACCTGGGTTCAATCCCTGGATTGGGAAGATCCCCTGGAGAAGGGAAAGGCTACCCACTCCAGTCTTCTGGCCTGGAGAATTCCATGGACTGTATAGTCCATGGGGTCACAAAGAGTTGGACACAACTGAGTAGCTTTCACTTTCACTCCCTGGCGACTCAGTGATAAAGAAACTGCCTGCACTGCTGGAGACACAAATTTGATCCCTGGGTCAGGAAGATCCCCTGGAGAAGGAAAGGGAAACCCACTCCAGTATTCTTGCCTGGGAAATCCTATGGTCAGAGGAGCTTGGTGGGCTACACTCTGTGGGGTCATAAAGAGTTGGACCTAACAACTGAACAACAACAACAAATTCGTAAGAGAACTGCTGACGTAAAGCTGTACTGCTGCGCTGTGCCTAGTCACTCAGTTGTGTCTGACTCTTTGTGACCCTATGGACTGTCGCCCACCAGGCTCCTCTGTCTATGGAGATTCTCCAGGCAAGAATACTGGAGTGGGTTGCTGTGCCCTCCTCCAGGGGATCTTCCCGACCCAGGAATCGAAACTGGGTCTCCTGCATTCCAGGCAGATTCTTTACTGCTGAGCTACCAAGGAAGCTGGTAAGTACCAGCTTTCCAGAAAGTTTGGAACTAACAGTGTAGGAGATAAACATTTAAAACTGGATGATGAATACAACTTATTTGTTAAGAGGACTTTTCAAATAAAGTCTGGCCTTGCCTTCTTCTCTAGCTGTCTGTGCTCCTCTGACGCTGAGTGGGGACTCCTTGAAGTCTGTGGTGTTAATCCCCATCCTTTTGAGAAACTCCATCTACTCCAGCGTCTTTCCAAAATGTGACTTTGGACATGATCCTTTTCTTTGAGTGGCTGAAGGATTTACATCCAAGTAGACTGTCAGATGCTAATTTTGTAGCCTTTTACAATACTTGGAGAAGAAAAAGAAAAAATTTTTTAATAAAAAAAGTAGTTTTGAACTCAAGGACTGCAAGCATTGAAAGAACTTGGTCAGCCAACATATTATTTTGTAAGCCAACAATTTAATGTTTCTTTTGAAAGAGATGAAACAGTTTGCTTTAAGCCTTGAGACATTAAATGTCAAGTTTGAACCCATATGCTGGATTGTCAGTGTTCAAATAGCTGTATTATGTGAAGTTCTAGAAAACTGGGTTTGCCATGGAAATGTTATTGTAGTTATAACTATGGGTAGGCTATTGTGGTTTTGTTTCTGACCATAAAAAAAAAGCACTAAAGTTTATACCCCAGGGGTTAACTGAAGAAGCAAAGGCAGAGATAAATGAAACATTTCAATTTATTCTAAAATAAGACTCTGTTCTCTCCATTGTCAGTTATAAATTAATATAATACTTTGATTTTTCAAGCAGACTCTTGTACATATGAAAGATTTCAGTTTCAGTCAGGTCAGTTCAGTCACTCAGTCATGTCTGACCCTTTGTGACCCCGTGGACGCAGCATCCAGGCTTCCCTGTCCATCACCAGCTCCTGGAGCTTGCTCAAACTCAAGTCCATCAAGTCAGTGATGCCATCCAACCATCTCATCCTCTGTTGTCCCCTACTCCTGCTGACTTCAGTCTTTTCCAGCATCAGGGTCTTTGCCAGTGAGTCAGTTCTTTGCATCAAGTGGCCAGCGTATTCGGGCTTCAGTTTCAGCATCAGTCCTTCCAGTGAATATTCAGGACTGATTTCTTTAGGATTGACTGGTTTGATCTCCTTGCAATCCGAGGGACTCTCAAGAGTCTTCTCTAACACCACAGTTCAAAAGCATCAGTTCTTCGGTGCTCAGCTTTAACTCTCACATCCATACATATTTTAGTTTAGACAATGCTAAATGCTTGTGAGTAATATTTAGCTTAGGTTTTGAAGTATGTGGTATGAAAGAATAATGTCAAAGTTTGGGGTTTGGGAGTGTCTGGGAATAGTCTGGAATTCCTTACACAAATCTAAATTTAGGAAGAGAATGAAACTATATTATACTGATGTTTTCACTCGTAAGGAACTTCACCACAAATTTGTCAATCTATAAGAGATATCTGCTTTATGTAGCTGCAACATTAGGGGGTAGGATTTGACACAGTGTTTATTAGCTTTTGATGGCTGCTGTAACCAATCACCACAAACCTGAAGCTTAAAACAACATTCACTTATTGTCTCACAGTTTCTATAGATAAGTAGTTCAGGTACAACTTAGCCAGGTCCTTTTCTCAGAGCTTCACAAGGTCTCAGTCAGAGGGCCAGCTGGGCTGCATTTCTCTCTGGAACTCAGTCTTCTTCTTTTTAAATTTAAGATTCAAATTATAACGTTTATTTTTGGCTGCACTGGGTCTTTGTTGGTGCATGGGCTTTCCCTCGTTGTGGAGAGCAGGGGCTATTCTCTAGTTGCTGTGTGCGGGCTTCTCACTGCGTTGGCTTCTTTGGTTTCAGAGCACAGGCTCTCGGTGCATGGGCTTCAGTGGTGGTGGCACATGGGCTGAGTTGCTCCAGGCCATGTGGAATCTTCCCTGACCAGGTACGGAACCCCTGTCCCCTGCATTGCAGGCGGATTCTTAACCACTGAACCACCAGCGATGTTTGAGATCCTTTTTCAAGCTCCTGCGATTACTGGCAGAATTCAAGTCCATGAGGTTATAGAACTGAGGGCCTCATTTCTTGCTGATGATTATCCAGGGCGACTTTTAGCTCCTAGAGATCTCATATACTGCTTGGCACATGGCCTTCTTACAACGTGGCAGCATACTTCTTTAAGCTGGCAGGAGAATCTCTCCCTCCATTCTGAAAGACATTCTCACAGCGTTTTGCCGTATAATGTAACCCAACCAAGGGAGCACTCATCCTATTACCTGTGCTGTGTTCTGTTGACTAAGGGGCAGGTCATAGTTTCTTCTGCCCTGAAGGGGATTATGTAAAGACCTGTATCACTCATTGGAGGTCATGTTTGGGAGAACCCACTGTTCTTGGTATTCTGAAAACTATATCAGTAGGTCATATAGCACATTAAAATTGAGCTAGGGTCTGCTAGTTTTTCCATCTCATGTCATAGTATGGTAAATTGAAATACAACTAAAAAATATTATGTTATGGAAGCCCATGAGTTCACTGAAACCACTGGTGGTCTTGAGTAAAGCATTTTTTAGCTTTGAATTTGTATTTTAATTTCAGAAAAATAAATAAGAGGTCTGTGCTACCCTCATGACCATGGTGACATATGTACTGTCTTTTTTTTTTTTTGCTCTTTATTTATATATATATATATATATATATAATTTACTTTACAATTGGTTATGCCATACATTGACATGAATCTGCCATGAGTGTACATGAGTTCCCAATCCTGAACTCCCCTCCCATCACCCTCCCTATAATCATCTCTCTGGGTCATCCCAGTGCACCAGCCCCAAGCATCCTGTATCCTGCATTGAACCTAGACTGGCGTACTGTCTTTTGATTAGTATTTACTGGTCAGCCCAGAGCTTCAGAAGATTTTGATGGATTACAGGGGTAGAAAACTTTCATAGAGGGTTAGATCTGGAAGCAAGAAAATGAGGTCCCATCACAATAGATAAACAACAGCCAGTTAGGAGATGCAATAGAAAAATGCTCATTTGTAATAGTGATAAAAGATGAAATATCTAGAAATAAAATTAAGAAACATTTACAAGATCTACATGAAAAAATTAAAATATTACTAGAGAACACCAAGAAGACTTGGGGAAACAACAAGGCATATCATGTTAAAGGAAAGGAGGATATAATGTTATTAGGCTGATATTTCTCCCTAAATTAATCTATAAATCTAAGCTAAGATACTACCAGGATTTTTGTTTTGGTTTAACAGACTAGTTTACTCTGAAACTCATATGGAAAAATGATCAAGAAACCATAGCCTGGGAAATTCTAATACACCAAAAGAGGGAGACTGGCGTGCTGCAGTCCATGGGGGTCACAGAGTCAGACATGACTAAGCGACTGAACTGAAAAGAAGATGATTTTGGTAGGATTTGATCATCTCATATTAACATGTATATGCTACAATGAAGCCACATAATTTAAGTGTAGTACTACTTTATGAATAGAAAGAATAGAAAGTTGTGAAATAGACTCAAATATATATATCGAATTTTAATGTAAAAGTGGTATTTCATATCAGTGGCGAAAAGATGAGACACAACTGAGCAACTGAACAGCAACATATTTTATAGCACTTATTTTCACTGTATTAAGTTGCCAAAGAAAAATTTGATAATATATGGTAGCAAGACATAGGGAAACTTACTGTCCTACTGATTACTGATGAGAGTGTAATTTGATACAGACTCCTTGGAGGATAACTTAGCCATATCTTGCTAACTGAGAAATTCATATAGCCTTTCATTTTGCTATATATTTTTGAAGTATTGATCCTAAAGAATATTCATATGTGGGCAAAAGGAATGTACACAAAGATATTCATGGTAGTATTGTTTGTTATAATAGAAATATTTGGAAGCCACTTAAATTCCCTTTAATAGGATATCATTTAAATAGAATATGATTTATGTGGATAGTAAGAGTTTTTCTGAATGTTCAGTGTGTGCTAAGTACCATAGTGGGCTTCCTGGGTGGCTCAGTGGTAAAGAATCTGCCTGGCAATGCAGGAGACATGGGTTCGACCTCTGGGTTGAAAAGAGCTCTTGGAGAAGCAAATGGTAACCAACTCCAGTATTCTTGCCTGGGAAATCCCATGGACAGAGAAGACTGGCAGGCTACAATCCATGAGGTCACAAAGAGTTGGAGACAATTTAGTGACTAAACAACAAAGTGCCATAATATGCATTTATACAATCTCATTTAACTCTCCTAAGAAATAGATGAGGTAGGAATCATTATCCTCTTTTTGCAAAAATGGGAAAGTGAGACACAGAACAACTAATTTGCTTCTAATAGAGGAAAAGAGAAGTCACTCAGTCGTGTCCGACTCTTTGCAACCCCATGGACTGTAGCCTACCAGGCTCCTCTGTCCGTGGGATTTTCCAGGCAAGAATACTGGAGTGGGTTGCTACTTCTTTCTCCAGGAGATCTTCCCAACCCAAGGATTAAATCCGGGTCTCCCGCATTGTAGGCAGACAGTTTATCGTCTGAGCCACCAGGGAAGTCCTCTTAATAGAGGAGCTGGAACTCAAATTGAGGCTCTCAAGCTGACATATTCTTAACTAGGCTATAGTTTCTCCCATAAATGTGGAATTCTAGGATGGTTTGAAAAAGAAGGAAGCCACTCTATGTTCTCTACTATTATCATAGACTGTCTAGAAACACACAAGTATTTTATGTTTCTAAGACATATATTTTATAGGAAAACTGCAAGGAATAGCATGGTGTAGCATATTATCATTTTGTGGGAAAAAGACTATAGTGATAAATGTTCATACGTACATGGTTTGTCTTCGCAGATACAAAAAATTTAGCACTAGCATTTGCCTCAGAGGAGAGAAACTATGTATCTTGGGGGGAACAGAGAAAGGAAGAAGATTTATTGTTTATATTTATCATTTTGTGTATTTTGAATTTTGTGCTAGGCACATATGCTATTTACTAAAGAAAAATAAATAACAATAACAAAAGCAGTAAACACAGAGAAGAGGCCTCGTTTATATACCCTGTTTCTGCAAGTATCTTACTTCCACTTGTAAGGATAGTTTATGTTATAAAAATTTAATGTGCACCATAAATAAGTGAAAAGATGAGTTCTAAAAACTGAGAAGAGCTATTTATTTATAACACATAGAACCAACAAAGGATTCTTAGCTAGGACATATACAGGACTTAATAAGAAAAAGACAAACAAACTAATAGAAAAAATGAGCAAAGAAGTGAGCAGCTAATTCATAGAAGAGGAAGTTCAGGCTAACAGACACATGAAAAGATGATGAGTCACATTAATAATTGTAGAAGTGACATTGCTCAGTCGTGTGTGACTCTTTGCCATCCCATTGACTGTAGCCTACTGGGCTCCTCCATCCATGGCATTTCCCGGGCAAGAGTACTGGAGTGATTTGCCATTTTATTCACCAGGGGATCTTCCTGATCCGGGGATTAAACTCAGATCTCCTGCTTTGTAGGCAGATGCTTTACCCTCTGAGCCACCACTGAAGCCCAATAATTATAGAAGGCAAGTTAAAATGATGTATGTCATCTCATACCGCAAATTTAAAAGTTTAACACTATGGAGTATCAACAAGGATGGAGAGCAATAGCAAGAACCACTGGTGGAGTGTAAAAAATTGGTTCAAGCACTTTGTGTTGCCTAGCAGAGTGGAAGATGCTCCTGAAGACCTTGCGGCTCAGCAGTTTCATCCACATCTGCTTAGGAAGAACCACGCAAGGATGTTCACAGTAACATTTTCTTTTAAATAAAATTTTTATTGGATATGTCAGATAATGCACTTCTCGAATATTTTATCTTAGAATTTCTAAAGCACTTTCCAATTAATGCCCATGACATCTATGAAATTGGCATTGCTACCATGTTTTTACTTTCTTAAGTGGTTGCCCTGGGCTTCCCAGGTGGCTCAGTGGTAATAGGCCATTGCAGGAGATGTGGGCTTGATCCCTGGGTCAGGAAAATCCCCTGAAGAAGGAAATGGCAACCCACTCCAGTATTCTTATCTGAGAATCCCACAGACAGAGGTGCCTGGTGGGCTGTAGTCCATGGGGTCACAAAAGAGTTGGACAGAACATAACGACTAAATAACAACAGTGGCTGCTCTAGAATTTGCAATACACATTGACAACCAGTCCAAGTACATTTTCAAACAACACTGTGCTGCTTCATGAGTACAAGTACTTTATTGTAACCAAGCCTGATGATTACTTTTGTGTCAGCTTGATTGGCCAAGAGAGAGCCAGACTAAGCATCTTTTCTTAGTGTGTCTGTGAGGGTGTTTCATTCTTTCTGGAGTTAATTCTTCACTGATCTCCAGTAGCATATTGGGCACCTACTGACCTGGGGAGTTCCTCTTTCAGTATCCTATCATTTTGCCTTTTCATACTGTTCTTGGGTTTCTCAAGGCAAGAATACTGAAGTGGTTTGCCATTCCCTTCTCCAGAGGACCACATTTTGTCAGACCTCTCCACCATGACCCACCCATCTTGGGTTGCTCTGCGGGCATGGTTTAGTTTCATTGAGTTAGACAAGGGTGTGGTCCTAGTGTGATTAGATTGACTAGTTTTCTGTGAGTGTGGTTTTGGTGTGTCTGCCCTGATGCCCTCTCACAACACCTACCATCTTACTTGGGTTTCTCTTATCTTGGGCGTGGGGTATCTCTTCACGGCTGCTCCAGCAAAGTGAAGCTGCCGCTCCTTATCTTGGATGAGGGGCATTTCCACACCACCGCCCTTCCTGACCTTCAACGTGGGATAGCTCTTCTAGGCCTTACTGCGCCTGTGCAGCCACAGTTCCTTGGACGTTGGGTTGTTCCACCCAGCCACCGCGCCTGGCCTTGGGTGCTGCCTCTGGTCTCAGGCGTAGGGTGGCTCCACACAAGCTGTCGCCCCTGGCCTGGGATGTGGGTTGGCTTCTCCCGGCCGTCACCC
Source organism: Neotragus moschatus (assembly GCA_006410615.1). NCBI lineage: Eukaryota > Metazoa > Chordata > Mammalia > Artiodactyla > Bovidae > Neotragus > Neotragus moschatus. The sequence continues at coordinate 243,127 of SJYA01003253.1, read as the reverse complement.
TGGCCGCAGATGTGGGGTGACTCCTCCCTGCCACTGCCCCTGACCTCGGACGTGGGGTGGCTCCTCTCAGCGGCCTGTGCTTCATTGTGCCACTCGCGGCTGCCGCCTGCGCTTAAGTGTGCCACTAAACCCAGCTGTGGATGTGACTGGTGATAGAAGCAAGGTCTGATGCTGTAAAGAGCAATATTGCATAGGAACCTGGAATGTCAAGTCCATGAATCAAGGCAAATTGAAAGTGGTCAAACAAGAGGTGGCAAGAGTGAACATCGACATTCTAGGAGTCAGTGAACTAAAATGGACTGGAATTTGTGAATTTAACNGCAAGGTCTGATGCTGTAAAGAGCAATATTGCATAGGAACCTGGAATGTCAAGTCCATGAATCAAGGCAAATTGAAAGTGGTCAAACAAGAGGTGGCAAGAGTGAACATCGACATTCTAGGAGTCAGTGAACTAAAATGGACTGGAATTTGTGAATTTAACTCATATGACCATTATATCTACTACTGTGGGCGAGAATCCCTCAGAAGAAATGGAGTAGCCATCATGGTCAACAAAAGAGTCTGAAAAGCAGTACTTGGATCCAATCTCAAAAACGACAGAATGATCTCTGTTTGTTTCCAAGGCAAACCATTCAATATCATGGTAATCCANCTTTATCGAGCCCATCTTTTCATGAAATGTTCCCTTGGTATCTCTAATTTTCTTGAAGAGATCTCTAGTTCTTCCCATTCTGTTCTTTTCCTGTATTTCTTTGCATTGATCACTGCAGAAGGCTTTCTTATCTCTTCTTGCTATTCTTTGGAACTCAGCATTCAGATGCTTATGTCTTTCCTTTACTCCTTTGCTTTTTGCTTCTCTTCTTTTCACAGCTATTCATAAGGCCTCCCCAGAAAATGACAGAATGATCTCTGTTCGTTTCCAAGGCAAACTATTCAATATCACAGTAATCCATGTCTATGCCCCAACCAGTAACGCTGAAGAAGTTGAAGTTGAACAATTCTATGAAGACCTACAAGACCTTTTNCCTTTGCTTTTTGCTTCTCTTCTTTTCACAGCTATTCATAAGGCCTCCCTAAAAAATGACAGAATGATCTCTGTTCGTTTCCAAGGCAAACTATTCAATATCACAGTAATCCATGTCTATGCCCCAACCAGTAACGCTGAAGAAGTTGAAGTTGAACAATTCTATGAAGACCTACAAGACCTTTTAGAACTAACACCCAAAAAAGATATCTTTTTCATTATAGGGGACTGGAATGCAAAAGGAGGAAGTCAAGAAACATCTGGAGCAACAGGCAAATTTGGCCTTGGAATATGGAATGAAGCAGGTCAAAGACTAGTAGAGTTTTGCCAAGAAAATGCACTGGTCATAGCAAACACCCTCTTCCAACAACACAAGAGAAGACTCTACACATGGACATCACCAGATGGTCAACACCAAAATCAGATTGATTATATTCTTTGCAGCCAAAGATGGAGAAGCTCTATACAGTCAACAAAAACAAGACCAGGAGCTGACTGTGGCTCAGATCATGAGCTCCTTAAAGCCAAATTCAGACTTAAATTGAAGAAAGTAGGGAAAACCACTAGACCATTCAGGTATGACCTAAATCAAATCCCTCGTGATTATACAGTGGAAGTGAGAAATGGATTTCAGGGCCTAGATCTGATAGATAGAGTGCCTGATGAACTATGGAATGAGGTTCTTGACATTGTACAGGAGACAGGGATCAAAACCATCCCCATGGAAAAGAAATGCAAAAGAACAACCTTCCTCTTAGCACTGCTTTTACTCCATCCCATAGATTTTGTGTGGTGTTTTCATTTTCATTCGCTTCTATGCATATTTTGATTTCTTTGTTGACTTCTGTGGTTTGTTGTTATTCAGAAGCATGTTCTTTAGCCTCCATTTTTTTTAATAGTTTTTCCTGTAATTGATATCTAATCTGACTGAAATGTGATCAGAAAAGATACTTGGAATGATTTCAATGTTTTTTGAATTTGTCAAGGCTAGATTTGTGGCCCAGGATGTGGTCTATCCTGGAGAAGTTTCCATGTGAACTGTAGAAAAAGGTAGAATTCATTGTTTTGGAGTGAAATGTCCTATAGATATCAATTAGTTCTAAATGGTCCATTGTATCATTTAAAGTTTTTGTTTCCTTGCTAATTTTCTGTTTAGTTGATCTATCATAGGTGTGAGTGGGGTATTAAAGTCTTCCACTATTACTGTGTTACTGTTAATTTCCCCTTTCATACTTGTTAGGATTTGCCTTACATATTGCAGTGCTCCTAAGTTGGGTGCATATATATCTACAATTGTTATATCTTCTTCTTGGATTAATCCTTTGATCATTGTGTAGTGCCCTTCTTTCTTTCTTTTCACAGCCTTTACTTCAAAGTCTATTTTATTCGATATGAGTATTGCTACTCCTGCTTTCTTTCAGTCTCCATTTGCGTCAAATCTTTTCCCAGCCCTTCATTTTCAGTCTGTATGTGTCACTTGGTTTGAGGTGGGTGTCTTTTAGACAGCATATATAGGGTCTTGTTTTTGTATCCATTCAGCCAGTCTTTGTCTTTTGGTTGGGACATTCAACCCATTTACGTTTAAGGTAATTGTTGATAAGTATGATCCTGTTGCCATTTACTTTGTTGTTTTGGGTTTGAGTTTTTAAACCTTTATTGTGTTTCTTGTCTAGAGAAGATCCTTCAGCACTTGTTGAAGAGCTGGTTTGGTGGTGCTGAATTCTCTCAGCTTTTGCTTGTCTGTAAAGCTTTTGATTTCTCCTTCATATTTTAATAAGATCCTTGCTAGGTACTGTAATCTGAGTTGTAGGTTTTTCTCTTTCATCACTTTAAGTATGTCCTGCCATTCCCTCTGGCCTGAAGAGTTTCTATTGAAAGATCAGCTGTTATCCTTATGGGAATCCCTTTGTGTGTTATTTGTTGTTTTTCCCTTGCTGCTTTTAATATTTGCTCTGTGTTTGATATTCGTTAATTTGATTAATATGTGTCTTGTGGTATTTCACCTTGGGTTTATCCTGTTTGGGTTTCTCTGGGTTTCTTGGACTTGGGTGGCTATTTCCTTCCTCACTTTAGGGAAGTTGTCAACTATTATGTCCTCAAGTATTTTCTCATGGCCTTTCTTTTTGTCTTCTTCTTCTGGAACTCCTATAATTTGAATTTTGTGGCATTTGACATTTTCCCAGAGGTTTCTGATATTGTCCTCATTTTTAAAACTTCTTTTTTCCTCCCTGCTTCATTTATTTCTACCATTCTATGTTCAACCTCAGTTATCCTATGTTCTGCCTCAGTTTTTCTACTCTTGGTTCTGTCCATAGTTTTTTTTTTATCTCAGTTATTGTATTATTTATTATTGATTGATTCTTTTTTATTTTTTCTAGATCCTTGTTAAACATTTCTTGCATCTTCTCAATCCTTGTCACCATACTATTTATCTGTAACTTCATTTTGCTTTCAAGATTTTGGGTCATTTTTACTATCATTATTTTGAATTCTTTTTCAGGTAAACTCTCTATCTCCTCCTCTTTTGTTAGGTTTGGTAGGCAGTTATCATGTTCCTTTACCTGCTGAATATTTCTCTGCATTTTCATCTTGTTTAGATTGCTGTGTTTGTGTGGCCTTTCTGTATGCTGGTACTTTGTGGTTCCTCTTTATTGTGGAAGTTGCTTCCTGTGGGTGGTGTTGGACGAGTGGCTAGTCAACGTTTCCTGGTTAGGGAAGCTTACGTTGGTGTTCTGGTGTGTGGAGCTGGATCTCCTCTCTCTGGAGTGCAATGAAGTGCCCAGTAGTGGGTTTTGAGGTGTCCATGGGTTTGATGTGACTTTTGGCTGCCTGTATTTTGATGCTCAGGTTTATGTTCCTGCATTGTTGGAGAATTAACTCGATATGTCTTGCTCTGAAACTTTTTGGTTCTTGGGTAGAGCTTGGTTTCAGTGTAGTGTAGGAATGGAGGCTTTTGGATGAGCTCTCATCAATTAATGTTCCCTGGAGTCAGGAGTTTTCTGGAGTTCTCAAGTTTGGGATTTAAGCCTCCTGCCTCTGCCTTTCAGTCTTATTCTTCCAGTAGCCTCAAGACTTCTCCATCCATACAGCACCTATGATAAAACATCTAGGTAAATGGGAAAGAGATTCTACAGTGAGAGACACCCAGAAAGTTTCACAGAGTTACATGAGGAAGAGAAGAGGGAGGAGGGAGATACAAGTGACCAGGAGGAGAATACAGGGAATCAAGCAGGGAAAGAGCAATCTAGCCAATAATCAATTCTTTATATGCTCTCCACCGCTTGGAACACTCAGAGAAGTTCATGGAGTTACATAGAGGAGAGAAGAGGGAGGAAAGATATAGAGGTGACCAGGAGGAGAAGAGGAGGAGTCAAAAGGAGAGAGACAAATCTAGCCAGTAATCAGTTCCCTAAGTGTTCTCCACAACCCAGAAGACCTAAAGAGATTCACAGAGTTGTGTAGAGAAGAGAAGGGGGAGGGAGGAGATAGAGGTGACTTGGGGGAGAAAAAGGAGTCAACAGGGTTAGAAAGATATCAAGCTAGTAATCACACTCCTACGTAAAAGTGGGTACTAAAGATTGGCCACCTCATGCGAAGAGTTGACTCACTGGAAAAAACTCTGATGCTGAGAGGGATTGGGGGCAGGAGGAGAAGGGGACAACAGAGGATGAGATGGCTGGATGGCATCACTGACTTGATGGGCGTGAGTCTGAGTGAACTCTGGGAGTTGGTGATGGACAGGGAAGCCTGGTGTGCTGTGATTCATGAGGTCACAAAGAGTCGGACACGACTGAGTGGCTGAAATAAACTGAACTGAACTGAAAGATTGGATTCCTAAAGATACAAGCTTGATAACAAAAAACAAAAAGCAAAGATTAAAAATCTGGATTAGAGGTTAGACTCTAAAAAATACTATATTAAAAGTACAAAACAAAATCAATCACAAAATTATAAAAAATATATATGTGAAATTTGCTTTAAAAACAGGGTCTTTTTTTGCAAGGTAATGGTTATAAAAATGAAAATTAAAGGAGTAACAAAGAATTTAAAAATTTAGAAATGATAATAGTAAAATATATTTTGGAATTTCTCTGGAGCTGTTGAAGGTAGTGTGGTGTCAGTCTAGTTTCACATAGTTCCTTGATCCAGCTTATACTTCTTGAAAGTCTATAGGCCCCTTGCAGTGTAGTCAGTGCTAAGTACAGGGTTTTATTTATTTATTTATTTATTTTTGAAATTTTTGTCAGTTCCTTGACAATAGCAAGATTTTAATTCATTGCCTTAAAGACTCTCTGAAAACCACTCCTGTGAGGTAAGATGCAGTGGGGCAGAGTTTCATTTGTTACTCTTACTTAAAATATTCAAATAACATCAGAAAATTTTAAAGGTCATTCTATAAATCACCTTTTCTACATACTTCCAGTTGTCTTCATTTAGCTTTCTTTCTCCCCTAAATCAATACTCTAATATTAGTTTTGAATTGAGGCTCCTAAATATCTGAACATTGTATTTCTATTTCCTTTTCATGTGAAACTTGTTAATTATATATATATATTTTTTTCCAGCTGAGCTGTTTCTTTTTTGTTTTCTTTTTTTTTAATTTTTATTTTTTAGTTTGTTTTGCTTTACAATACCATATTCGTTTTGCTATACATTGACATGAATCAGCCACGAGTGTAGGTGAGCTCCCAATCCTGACCCCTCTCCCCCCTCCAGACCAGCAATTCATTTCACTTATGATATCATACATGTGGAGCCGATTATACAAAGTGAAGTAAGCCAGAAAGAAAAACACCAATACAGTATACTAACACATATATATGGAATTTAGAAAGATGGTAATGATAAACCTGTATGTGAGACAGCAAAAGAGACACAGATGTATATAACAGCCTTTTGGACTCTGTGGGAGAGGGAGAGGGTGGGGTGATTTGGGAGAGTGGCATTGTAACTACAAGGTTTTAATCTGTTGCACCTGTCACTTCTAGAGCAGTTCCCTCTTCTTTGTTTATTTTGACTTCCTTTGTTTGCAAGTCTCTTCAGTGTCTAATTTCCCCCCTGACACAAGGGGGCGAAGGTGGCCACTTATTTAGGCTAACTTGTTCAGTTGTTCTGTGGGGAGGGAGAAACACTGCAAACAAATATCACTGGTGTGTGTGGGGCGTTCTCACAGTGTCTGGACCACACTGGGTTTGCCCCCCTCTCTCAGCATGTGTGCTTTCCCAGTCTACACTGCTCAGCCTCCAGACTGCTCTGCACTGGAACTGTCTCAAGTGGGCCCTGAGTTGGGCGCACTTCCCAGTCCTAAGCCACTCAGGTTCAGGGTCTCAGGTACCCCACAATGGCACAGACTCGGTTGGGCCTGCTTTTTGTGCCCTTCCAAGGTCTGAGCAGTGCAGGCAACCAGGTGCTTGGTGAGCACACTCCCAATTTGGTGGTGCCTCTTATCACCTCCCCAGTCCCAGGCATTCGGTTTCCTGGGTGCACCATGAGAGCACCATCTCAGGTGTGCTGTGTGTCTCCTTTGGAGCGTTGATCTCTGATTGCCACCATCCTGGCAGATGTCAATCATTCAGGATCCCAGGAAGACTGGTTAGTAACTGGGAGCCTGCTCACAGTTTGGTGGAAGATGCCATCTCTGGGGCTGAGATTGCCTCTCACTTTCTGGCTCTGGCTGTAGCCCACCTGCCTCTCTGTCTCCAGTGGGGGAAGGGGCTGGTTCTCATTCTACTAGCTCTCCTCTGGTGTTCGCTCAATCCTTTGTTCTGTGAGAAGGCCAGGCTGTTGCCTGGAGAGAGAGAGAGAGAGAGTTCTCTCTCTCTCTCTTTTATTTTTTCTTTTTTCCTCTGGCTGTCCCACAGTTTGAGTTGCTATCTCACTTTAGCTCCCTCAGATTGTCCTCAGGGCATTCAGGCCCAGTCCCCACCCTAAGTATGCAGCTCACACCTCACTGTTCAGCCTCCGCTCACTGCTGGCAGACTCCAGCATCTGGGCTACCTCTCAGCTGGGAGTTTATGTTGCCCTTGGAGATTCCAAAACTCTCCATACACCTGCCAGTGAGAGGGTTTCCTGGTGTTTGGAAACTTCTCCTCTTTCATGACTCCCTGCCGGGACCAGGTCTCTGTCCTCAACTCTTTGTCTCTCTTTTTATCTTTTATATTTTGTCTTTCCTCCTTTTGAAGAGAATTGGTTGCCTTTCTGGGTACTTGGCATCCTCTGCCAGGGTTCAGAAGTTGTTTTGTGGAATTTGCTCAGCACTCAAATGCTCTTTTGATGAATTTGTTGGGGGGAAAGTGGTTTTCCCGTCCTATTCCTCTGCCATCTTAGGTCCGCCCTCTTATTTGCGTTTTTTAATAATGAGCCATAATTAGCATCTTTTCATGTGTTTTTTAGCCATCTGTATGTGTTCTTTGGATAAATGTCTGTTTAGGTCTTTTTACCACTTGTTGATTGGGTTGTTTGTTTTTCTGGCATTGAATTGTATGAACTGCTTGTGTATTTTGGAAATTAATCCTTTGTCAGTTGTTTCATTTACTATTATTTTCTCCCATTCTGAGGGCTTTTTACCTGGTTTATAGTTTCCTTTGCTGTGAAAAAGGTTTTAAATTTAATCAGGTCCCACTTGTTTACTTTTGTTTTTATTTCCATTACTCTAAGAGGTGGGTAATAGAGGATCTTGCTTTGATTTATGTCATCAAGTGTTCTGCCTATGTTTTCCTCTAAGAGTTTTATAGTTTCTCATCTTACATTTAGGTCTTTAATCCATTTTGAGCTTATCTTTGTGTATGATATTAGGAAATGTTCCAATTTCACTCTTTTACATTTAGCTGTCCGGTTTTCCCAGCACCATTTATTGAAGAAGTTGTCTTTACCCCATTGTATATTGTTGCCTCCTTTGTGAACAATAAGGCACCATGGTTTATTTCTGGCCTATTTTGTTCCATTGATCTATCTTTCTGTTTTTGTGGCAGTGCTATACACCCTTGATGACTGTGGCTTTGTAATATTATCTGAATCAAGAAAGTTGATTTCTCCAGCTCAATTCTTCTTTCTCAATATTGATTTGACTATTCAAGATCTTTTGTGTTTCCATATGAATTATGAAATATTTTGTTCTAATTCTGTGAAAAATGTCATTGTTAACTTTCAGGGATCACATTGAATCTGTAGATTGCCTTTGGTAGCAGAGTCATTTTCAAAATATTGATTCTTCCTACCAAGGAACATGGAATATCTCTCCATCTGTTTGTCATCTGTGATTTCTTTCATTAATGTCTTATGATTTTCTCTGTACAGTTTTTTGTCTCCTTAGGTAAGTTTATTCCTAGATATTTAATTCTTTTTGTTGTTTATGGTGAATGGGATTCATTCCTTAATTTCTCTTTGTCATTTTTCGTTGTTAGTATATAGAAATCCACTTGATTTCTGTGTATTGGTTTTCTATCCTGCAGCTCTGCTAAATTCACTGATTAGCTCTAGTAATTTTCTGATAGCATCTTTAGGGTTTTCTATGTATAGTATCATGTCATCTGCAAATAGAGCTTTACTTCTTCTTTTCTGATCTGGATTCTTTTTATTTATTTTTTTCTTCTCTGATTGGTGTAGCTAGGACTTTCAGAACTATATTGAGTAATAGTGATGAAAGTGGACACCCTTGTCTTGTTCCTGATTTTAGGGGGCACATTTTCAATGTTTTCACCATTGAGAATAATGTTTGCTGTAGGCTTCTCATACATGGCCTTTAGTATGTTGAGGTAGGTTCCTTCTATGCCCATTTTTGAGGTTTTACTCATAAATGGGTGCTGAATTTTGTCAAAGGCTTTTTCTGCATCTTTTGATATGATCATACGATTTTTATCTTTCAATTTGTTAATATGGTGTATCACATTGTTTGATTTACATATATTGAAGAATCTTTGCATTCCTGGTATAAACCAAACTTGATCATGGTGTATGAGCTTTTTGATGTGTTGCTGAATTCTATTTGCTAAAATTTTGTTGAGGATTTTTGCATCTATGTTCTTCAGTGATATTGGCCTGTAATTTTCTTTTTTCTGTTGTCTTTATCTGGTGTCAGGGTGATGGTGGTCTCATAGAATATGTTTGGAAGTGTTCCTTGTTCAATTACCTTAAGACATACTTCTGCTTTTAGATGTTTTCTCTTTGATAACTGACTTTCTGTTTGTACTTCTTGACCTTAGGCATAGACTTAGGGATCTGCTATTGTTCTTCTCTTTTTGTGTCTTGCATCTCTATCACTCTTTGTGTGTTTCTGTCTCTAAGAGTGATCTCCCCTCTCTGCTGAGACTCCCACATATCCAAAGGTGGTACCAAGCTATAAACATTTATACATCTCTTATAAATACTTACAAAATACTAAGGTTATTTTTCCAAAAGTCAAATTGTTTAAAAATACAAGATTTGCATTCAATTAGTAGATAGAGGCTGTATACTAAAATACTATCCATGCTATCTTGCTTTTAATTTCAGGATTTGGGGCCTCTTACCTCTTACTTTCACCCTTTGTCCCAGTATGTTATCCCAGGTTAATCTTTATCTTGTCAAATACAAATTGTCACTTGCAATGGACACTTGCCCTCAACTTCTTGCATAAGGATTAACTCATGTGCTGATGAAGCTCCTGATATTCAATACCCCTGAAAGGTGTTCAGCGTGGAGAACAGAAATTGAGGCAGGAGACAGAAGGCCCCCCCACCCCCTGGTAAAGCAATTGGAGATTCATTCCTTATGGACCAAAACTCTGAATAGCAGGATAATTATGAGAGGAGGCTAGGCCCTGCTCAGACCACATATTTCTTGTTCTTGAAGTCAGGAGATCTCTTTGACCACATATACACAGAAAAGCTCCTTGGAAGCCAAAGGGGAATTATGTAAAAAGGTTGTTCTACCCAGATGCCTTTTCAGTAAAATGCACCTTGGCTAAGAGATGCATGCACACAGATGAGAGATTCTGATGTGAAATGAAAATATCTCCTGCCATATTAATAAACAAGAAATGTCACAGCCATCAGCGGTTTCTGGTCTCCAAATGTGAATGAGGGCTCCCAAAACTGTGATCCAGAAAATGCTGCCACCACCCCCATCTCATGGTGATTGCTGAGTACCTGAGGCGATGCAAGAAGCAGGGTAAACAAGGAAACCGATTTGGCCCCATATAGCTGAGGTGCATATGAAAAGAATGAATTTGCTGAGCCCAGAGACATGTATCTTCCCATACATAGAATGCTAAATTCCTTAACTTGATACCTGATCTTTGATGTTCAGACTGCCTGCCCCCTCTGTTACAAACTAACTTGACTCCCTCTCCTTCCTCTTTGGAGCAGTTTTCTGGGCTCAGAGTCCTAAACATTCCCACCAAATAAAATAACTCTCTAATTTCAGGTTGTGACTATATCTTTTAGTTGACACTGAGATATATAAAATATGGACTGTGACTCAGGCAAATCAAATGATTGGCCAAATGAAATCAAGAAGATATGCTTCATAGAAGTAATTGAAACTGCCATAAGGGCACAACTCAGTGACTATTTCTCACTGAATTCACCCATGTGCCTATCCACGTGTACTGTACTTTTTTCCCTATTGTTAAGTACTTTACTATCTTCACTACTTTCCATCCTTGTGGAAATTCTTTGCTGCAATGCCAAAGGGCCAAGGCCTTTTTCACTGACCACTGGTCTAGTGGTTAGGATCTGGTGCTTTCACTGCTGCAACTCAGCCCAATCTCTGGCTGGCAACCCAAGCCCTCCCCAAGCCGTTGCAGGCTGAGGCCACAGGCGATCAAATGAGGCACTTTGTGCTCTAGTAAACTGGCAGGATGGGTCTTTAGATAATTAGATATTTTCAGGAGCTGATTTTATGAGCCAGGTTTTTGTATCTTCTCATATCTAGGAAAGCACTAAAACCCTTCATGGTGACACTGTTCCTTGTGATTAGTAAAGTTTCATGAGACTAGTAGAAACCTTCTGGAAAAATATGTGCTTGATTGCATGTATTCCCTCTTCACCAAAATCACATATATACTGACCTTTCCCCCTACCTCTTTGTAGCAGTTTGTCAGAGCTATCTGAGGTACTATCTCCCAGGCTGAAGTCCTGATTTTGCCTCAAATAAAACTTAACTTGCAATTCTCACATTATGTTTTTTAACGTCGATGATATCTTGGTTTAAGCTGCTCTCCCCGCTACTAACACCATCCTCTTTTCATTTCTCTGCACCTATACAGGTATTTGGAAGATTGATTTGAAGTCCAGTATTCTCCACAAAGCCTTCCTTAAGCACTCCCGGATACTGAAAAACATGATTGCAGTTAGCATGGAATCTTAGAATGTCTTTTCACTGATCATTTAGTATTCAGAGATAGATATATTTTCAATTCTATCTTAACTTTTTTCAAGAGCAAATACACTTCTCCAGTGGTAGTCACACAGTTTTAGCAGAACACTTAGACATACACTTCTAGTGAACTGATTTTCCAAATCTAAGCAAATATCTGTTTGACAGCAGGTCAAATTACTTGAATCTGGAATGAATGATGCCAGCCCACAAGGTAGACTTTAGCTTGTGGAATAAATAATTTAATCAATGGTCAATTAAATAATCAATTGCCTTATCAGGTAATCATCTCATGTTTATCAGAATATTAGCAGATCTGTTACAGTAAGCAGGTAGCTAGATATGAGCAGAGAAAGGGGGTCAGGGGACAGGTAGCAAGAAAGCATGAATCTTGTAAACAACAGGGATGCATGGGCAGACAGAAACAGGAACCTCCATACTGACAAGAAACCATACATTTTGGATGATAAGTGTCTTAGAAGAAAGTCAGGAATCTCCTGTGTCAGAATGTAATCTGTTGTTCGTTATGCTCTCATTACAATAAAATTAGCCTTGCAGATAAGAAGTACCTACCAATTGTGCACCAACACAGGGAAGCCTGGTGGGCTACAGTCCATGGGGCACAAAGAGTTGGAAACAACTCAGTGACTGAGCATACACACAGGCTCACACAATCAGCTTACCAAAGAAACCCAGGGCAGCTACTCCCTGTCTGCCTGTTCTCCCTCTGAAAGCATATTCTTGCTTAAATAAATCCTCACTTTACTTTCTTGACCTCCCTGTCTGGTCTCTGAGTTATTTCTGTGACAGGGCAAGAACCTAAAATTCACTGGAACAGATTGAGCTATGGTATTGAGTACATACTATGTGCCAAGTACTGAACTGGGAAATATCACATACCCCTTTCATGTAACTTTCACAGCAGCCCTGAGAATAATTTCCGACTTACACTGTGAGATAATCCTTAAGACTTCCATACAAAACCATTGTTACATGCCAGAGCACTTCCCATGGAGGAGGATCTCACCAAGGATCAATCTTTGATGAGAAATATCCAAAGCAGGGCAGAGTTGAATTCTCTATGTAGTGCCAGGGCTTTGTGCCCTTTTCTACCAAAAAGTCTACAGACTTAGTCAGTGCCTTATTATAAATTAGAACAAAGATAGGTAGGGAACCTTAGGGTGATCTTTTTAATGTGAAATCAGTAAAAAGGCTTGGGTTTTTAACAAAAGTGTTTTATAGTCAATTAGCTAGCTATACGTGTATATATAAGAATATATACTATATATATATCTATGTGCATGTTAGTCACTCAGTCATGTCTGACTCTTTGCAACCCCATGGACTGTGGCTCACAGGCTCCTCTGTCCATGGGATTCTCCATAAGAATACTGAAGTTGATTACCATTCCCTTCTCCAGGGGATCTTCCCAACCCAGGGATCGAACCCAGGTCTCCTGCATTACAGGCAGATTTTTTACTCTCTGAGCCACCAGAGAAGAAACCAGGGAGGTCATATATATCTATATTTACATATATATCCATATTTATAGCTATATCTATATAGAGATGAGGATCATTAAATATGAAGTTCATGCCCTTTGACTCTATATTTTCACTTCTAGGATTCTATCATAAGGAACTAATCTGACAAAGATGTATGTACCAGAATATTCATTGATGTAGAGGTTATTTTTTTTGCCAATTCAGCAGACTGGGAAATGGAAATAGAAATTCAGTTATAAAAATAAAGTTATTTTTCCTACTTACACACATTTGTGGATTTACTGAAATTCATGCTTGAATAGGTACTTGATAGATTTATAAATAGATATGTAGATATATGTATCTAGATATCTATAGATAGAGATGAATGTTTATAATGGGCCACATTAAATGTTCCAGGGAATGTCTAAATAAATATGGTATAGCTATAAGAGATGATATGCAACCATTAAAATCATGACTTTAAAGAATATTTAATAAGATGGGAAAATGTCACTTTTTTGGTGTTAAGTTGAAGACACAACACAGTATGAAGCTTATAACCCCAATTAAGAAAATCAACCATTGCACACACACAGGAACTTGCAGATAAAAAATGTCTTTAAAAAATTATCTGTGATTACCTCTTGATTCTAAAATTGTGGATTTTTTTTCCTTTTCATATATGTAATTCTCTGCACTTTGTACTTTTAAAGTTTTCTATTCTGAGCATGTTGTACTTTTATAATAACAAAGAAAAAGTGTTTTACAAAAAAGAAGCTTGTATGTGTATGTTTCCTTGGGAGTGGGGATAGAAGAACATCAATGGGAGATAAGGAAGTTAAATGGCACTTTCAGCTAGGGGGACAAGGAGCTAGAAGAGAAGGAATGCAGTCAAGGTTAGGATAGCCTATTGAAAGCTGGGTGTCGCTATTTAGAAGAATTGGTGCTCCTTTGGTTTTCAGAAGGAAATTAGAACCTGAAGTGTCTGTATTGGAAGCAAATGTTCTATGTTGATATGTTCTATAATAGTGGGAGTTGGAGAAGAGGGGTCATGTGCAGAGCAGTAGCAGTGGGAAGTACAGTGAAGGAGTCTCAAGTACAAATTCAACCTTAGAGCAGGAATTTGGTTTTAGTCCTTCCACTCCCACTCCCAATCCCATGGCCCTGTAATAGGCCTGACACAGAATAAGCTGCTCAGTGTTTCAGTGTTTTTTGACTGGACTTTCGAGTGGCAGAGATCAAGACCTAAAAGATTTCCTAAAGATTTCCACCTAAGCTTTTCTTTTACATCACTGACTTCTTTTGTTTTAAGGGAGCCTATATCTTTATAAAGGCAAATTCAGTGGCTATCATACTTTATTTTTTAGCTTATTTTTTATTATGTAAATATTATATATTTATTATAGACAAATGAAAAAATACAAGGAAGCAAATCCACAGAAGATGTAAAATAAAACTACCTAAATTTCCACCACCACCTAAAGATAACTGTGTAAACATTTCAGTGTACATCCTTCCAGACATTTTTCTCCGTGTGTATTTACCCTTATAATTCAATTACATGTTTTGTAACCATGTCTTTTCACTTAACAGTTTAACATAAACAACTTTTCAGGTTATTATTTTTATTTTTGGATCTTTCAAAAAATTGTTTTTAGCTACTCACATAATATTTTAATGCATTGTTCTTTTAAAAATTTAAGTATATAAAATTTACAGGTAAGATTAATATCTTCTTTAACCAGCAGTCCCATCATATCTTAGTCTTGGTCCCCTTCCCTACCCCTCAGAAATAATCACTATTATCATAGTATGTATATGTTCTTACAGGTGGTTCTCTCTAAAGATTTATATGTAAGACATTATTTTGTTGATATACATGGCACTTATTATCGACATAAATTGTGACATACTGCATATATTAGTCTGCAATTTACTTTTTTCACTCAAAATCATGACTTGGATATCTAGACACATCTCATTCCATTGAGCTGATGTGTGATATCATGTAGTAGAGATGCACCATTGTTTATTCAACTATGTCACTTATTAATATGAGTTTAAGTTGTTTTCAATCTTTCACTGTTACAAACAGCACTGAAATAAATATGCTTGGTAAGACTTCTTGTGCACGTGTGTACAAATGTTCCTTTAGGATAGATATGAGGAGAGTAATTAGTATGTCATGGATGCATGGCCCTCAGCTTCAATAATTAACACATGGCCAATCTTGTTTCATTTTTACTCCACTTCCTCATATACATTAGATTATTTTAAAGTGAATTATATAATTTGGATGCCTATTTTAACATTTAGTATATGCTGAAAAATTCCCTCCAAAATGACTGAACCAATTTAGATTCTCATCAGCAGTGCTTGAGATTATGTTCAACAACTTTCCCAAACTTGAAATTATCAAACTTTAAGTTTTGGTGATTAGAAGTAGTATTTTATTATTGTTTTAATTTGTATTTCCCCGATTAGTAGTAAAATTGCCCACTTGCAAATTTTCATATGAAATATATTTTCATATATTTGTTGGTGTATTTAATGTTGTCCTAGAGGACTCTTGCACTATCACCATTTCTTAATTTTTTTCTTTTCAAAAAATTACTTACTTTTAATTGATTGATGATTGCTTTATAGTATTGGTTTGAGTTCTGTCATACATCAGCATGAATTAACCATCCGTGTACACTCTTTTTTTAAAAAAAAAAAATTCTGTTCCACTGCAGTGATTTCTCCCATTTTGTCTTCCAACTTGTTCATTTATTTAGCTATCATTCCTTTTAGGGTATTTTTTATTTTAGTTATTGCATTCTTCAACTCTCTTTGTTTGTTCTTTATGTCTTCTAGCTCTTTGTTAAACATTTCTTGTATCTTCTCAATCTGTGTCTCCATCTTTTTTCCAATACCTTGAATTATCTTTACTATAATTACTCTGAATTCTTTTTCAGGTAGATTGCCTATCTCTACTTCACTTAGATATTCTTCTGGTGTATTATCTTATTCCTTCATCTGTAACATATGCCTCTGCTGTCTCATTTTGTCTAACTTTCTGAGTTTTCAGTCCCAAGCTTCAGGATAATAGTTCCTCTTGCATCTGGTGTCTTCACTCCAGTGGATGAGACTGGTCTAAGAGACTTGTGCAGGCCTCCTGGTTGGGAGGGACTGGTGCCTTCCCAGAGGGGAGTGGAGCTGGGTCTTGTCTTTCTGGTGGGGAGA
>SJYA01003253.1:171566-198663 GCA_006410615.1 Neotragus moschatus | reverse complement strand
TGAGTTGGAGAGGGTGGGAAGATTTGGGAGAATGGCACTGAAACACGTATACTATCATGTAAGAAACAAATCGTCAGTCTATATTCAATACAGGATACAGGATGCTTGGGACTGGTGCACGGGGATGATCCAGAGAGTTGATATGGGGTGGGAGGTGGGGGGGGGGTTCAAGATTGGGAACTCATGTACACCCGAGATGGAAAAAAAAAAAATTTAACAAATGTAAAATAAAAAAAAGAAAAAAGAAAGAGAAAAAAGAAAATATGGGGCTGGAAATGAGGAAGCGTTTTCTGAATTGCTCCCTATGAAGAGAGTGAATTTAGTTAAAATTCTTCTATTAAAAGAGTTTTTTAACACTCAAAAAAAACCCCAAAACACTCTTTGCTTCCAATGCGGGGGAGGCGAGTTCAATTCCTGGTCAGGGAATTAAGCTCCCATATGCCACATGGCACAGCCGAAAAATAAATAAATAAAGAATTAAAAATCTACATGTGTCTGAAAGATAATTCATGAAATGAATATTCGTTTTCTCTTTGCTTTGTGCCAAGTGCCATTCCAGTTGCTGGGGGCCTCACTATGATCAAGACAAGGACATTCCTGCTTGAGGTTACTCTTTGATGGTGAGAAACATGTGACAGGAGTGAAAAAGCAAATTGAGATATTTCTAGGCACTGGTAAGTGTTATAAAGAGAAGCAAATGGGGGATGTGAGTGACCCAGGGTGAGGGTGGGGTAATGTAGGTTAGAAGTCAAGGACGGTTCTTTGAAGAGGTAGCATTTGAACTGAATCGTGAATGAAAGATAGGGAGGGCCTGTGCAGGGTGCATAAAGGCCCCACAGAGCAGGCGGGCTTGGCAGGTTCAGTGAGCACAAAGAATGCTAGGTGACTGGGTAGTGACCGAGTGAAACAGGACTGGAAGATAAGTACTCAGCAATCATCAGGAGTCAGATGAGAAGTTGGATTTGACTTTCAAGGCAATGGGAAACCACTGGAAAGTTTTAACTAGAAGTGTAGCATAGCTGCTATTGCTATTCAGTTGCTAAGTTGTGTCCGACACTTTGTGACCCCATGGACTGCAGCACCCCAGGTCTCCCTGTCCTTCCTTATCTTCCAGAGTTTGCTCAAGCTCATGTTCATTGAGTTGGTGGTGCCATCCAATCATTTCATCCTCTGCCCCCACCTTCTCCTTTTGCTTTTATTCTTTCCCAGCATCAGGGTCTTTTCCAATGACTCGGCTCTTCACGTCAGGTGACCAAAGTATTAGAGCTTCAGCTGCAGCACTAATCCTTCCAGTGAATATTCAGGGTTGATTTCCTTTAGGGCTGACTGGTTTGATCTCTTTGTTGTTCAAGGGATTGTCAAGAGTCTTCCCCAGCAGCACAATTCCAAAGCATCAATTCTTCAGTACTCAGTCTTCATGGTCTAATTCTCAGGTGCATACATGACTACTGGAAAAAGCATAGCTTTGACTACAGACTTTTGTCAGCAAAGTGACGTCTTTGCTTTTTAATATCCTGTCCTGGTTTGTCATAGCTTTTCTTCCAAAGAGGGAAGTGAAAGTGAAAGTGTTAGTCACTCAGTTGTGTCTGACTCTTTGCCATCCCATGGACTATAGCCTGCCACGCTTCTCTGTTCATGGAATTCTCCAGGCAAGAATACTGGAGTGGGTTGTCATTTCCTTCTCCAGGGGATCTTCCTGATCCAGGGATCGAACCTAGGTCTTCTGCATTGCAGGTAGATTCTTTACCATCTGAGCCACTAGGGAAGAGGAAGTCTTTTAATTTTAAGGCTGCAGTCACCATCCACAGTGATTCTGACACCCAAGAAAATAAAATCTGTCACTGTCTTCACTTTTTCCCCATCTATTTGCCACCAAGTGATGGAAACGATGCCATGATCTTTGTTTTCTAAAAGTTGAGTTTTAAGCCAACTTTTTTGCTTTCCTCCTTCATCAAGAGGCTTTTTAGTTACTCTTCACTTTTTGCCATTAGAGTGGAATCATTTGCATATCTAAGGTTGTTGATCTTTCACCTGGAAATCTTAATTCCAGCTTGTGAGCCATTCAGGTCAGCATTTCACATGATGTACTCTGCATATAAGTTAAATAAGCAGGGTGACAATATACAGCCTTGACATACTCCTTTCTCAATTCTGAACCAGTTCATTGCTCCATGTCCATGGAATTATCTGATCGTATTTCCAAAAGCTTCCTTTGAATAAATCAAAGCAAGGCAAAGAAGGATGAAGGAAGACCAGCCAAGGCTATATCTGGGGATACAGATGAAAAAGGATGGTAATGGCTTGGGCCAGCAGTGTACATGGAATACTGCCTTGGTAAAAAATTATCTCCTTTAAGGGGTATCGAGGACCAGATCAAGCCGTTGTCTCTTGTTATTTCTTCACCATGAGCATTCTTAATTGACTTTAGTTTTCATCCATATTAGGGCACACATTCTTTAAACATGGGGCTTTTGCTTTTCTTGTCAGTCTCTCTTGTCTAGGAAGTGCTATTCTATATTCAGCGCCTAGTGGGTGCTGAATAAATATTGATTAAACAAACCAAGTGATGAATCATGTCTGCTGCAGTGTGGGTGCTTGGTAACGTGGAAACACAGAAGTGAGCTGGATTCTTCCAGCCATAAGGCACAACCGGAAAGGACATTTAGAAGGAAAGTGGGGAGCTTGGGGCTGCTTCCCTTCCTTTCATTCTGAGTAGCCACCTGGGAAGCCCAGAGAATCCTTATCCATCACTCAAGGATAGGCCTGGGAAATGATACCCTAGCCAGGTAAATGGAAACCTTGCTGCTGCTGAGCAATACCTCTGAATGTGATGCAGGCTGTGGACGGAGCACATAGTAGCAGAGGGCATTTAAGGAAGGGTTTTACACAGAATCCACCTGCAATTCAGGAGACCCCGGTTCGATTCCTGGGTTGGCAAGATCGCTGGGAAAAGGGATAGGCTACCCATTTCAGTGTTCTTGGGCTTCCCCTGTGGCTCAGCTGGTAAAGAATCTGCCTGCAATGTGGGACACCTGGGTTTGATCACTGAGTTGGGAAGATCCCCTGGAGAAGAGAAAGGCTACCCACTTCAGTATTCTGGCCTAGAGAATTCCATGGAGTCACAAAGGACACAACTAAGCGACTTTCACTTTTCACAGAAGGAGAGGAGAAAACCCGCAAAACAAATGAGGTTGTAATGTATATTGGGGATTCCCAAACTTCTTCTGTAAAGGGTCACATAGTAAATCCCTTAGGGCCCTCTCTTCCTGTTGCAATTACTGCTCGTACTTGTGGAGAGTCATGTCTTACTCTTGCGACCCCATGGACTGCAGCCCGCCAGGTTCCTCTGTCCATGGGATTTTACAGGCAAGAATACAGGAGTGGGTTGCCAGTTCCTCCTCTGGGGAATCCCCCAGACCCAGGGATCAAACCTGTGTCTCTTCCATTGGCAGGTGGATTCTTTTTACCACCGAGCCACCTGGGCTGTATCTCTCTTGTACCTCTGCAGCCATATCATGAAAGTAGCCACTGACAACAGGTGAATGAAAGGGGGTCACTGGGTTCACATAAAACTTTATGGATACCCAAATATAAATTTCATATGATTGTCATGGATTATAAAATATTCTTTTCTCCTCTTCAACTATTTAACAAAATTCTTTGAAGAAAATAAAATCGGGTGCCGTTTTAAAAAAACATGAAAACCATTCTTAGTTATGAGACATGCAAATTTAGGTGACAGGCCACCCACGAACCATAGTTTGTCAACCCTTACTTTGTAGAGTAGGAAAGAGAGAAAACAACTCATCTGAATATTGTTCAAAAGCCAGCAACTTGATGTAATAATATTCAACACTATCCTTTTGTTTGTCAAAACACTGCTTCATGCAAATGAAAATTTAGCTGTTTGTCTAATATGATATTTTCTGATAAGAGCGTGGCATCCAATGTCTCTTGAGCACCTGCTGATTGCAAGCCATGCTCCCGTTTGCACTCCCAGCTTCATCTACACCCTGCTATGTGTTTACCCTGCACAGACCAGATGAGCTTCTAATGACATACACCAGGTCATGTGTTGCCCTTCCTGAAACACTCCAGTGACCTGCCACTTGCCTTTCGGATAAAATGCAAATGTCTTACCTTGTCCTTGCCTGACGTCAACTCTGACCACTCTCTTGGTCCACCCATACCGCTCTTCAATCTCAGATCCCTCCAGGGCCTTTGCAACAACTTCCTGCAGCCTGAAACCCTCATTCCTTTCTCAGCTTTCAGCAGGGCTGGTCCTCCTTGGGAATTCAGACCTCAGCTCAAATGTCAGCTTGTCAGAGGTGCCCTTGAGCATCCAGTCCAGCTTAGTTCTTCCCCTCATTATTTCTATTACTTGGTCCTGTTCATTCTTCACAGAACTCTGGTCTTTATCCAAATTATCTTGCTAATTAATTTATTTACTATTTTTTTTTTTTTTTTTTTGCCTGATTCCTTCTAGCAGAAGGCAAGCCTCATTAAAAAAAGGTAATTTCTGCCTAATCACTGCTATTTTCCCATTCTGAGATTAATATCTAGCATTTGGTATTATAGTTTGTAATTTGTTGAACGAATCAAGGAAGGACATTTCGTGAGAGTGATAGAGTGTTCCATTCAGAACTGTGCTAGTATTTTACCCCAGCTGGGATGAGGGTGACTGTGTATGACAGGGTTGGGGGGTTTGGTGGGGGAGGAAGACCATGGCTTTGAGAAATGGGTGAGCACCAGATTTTGGAAAATCGCTTGCAAAGCACTTCATTTGGAAAGCAATGGGGGTGGTCATAGAAGGGTCTTTAGCAAGTACAAGATGAAAGAACTCAGTGTATTTATTGAAATGTTTACCTCAGGAAAATAATAAAGTATGTTATGCTGTCCTTTGTTTATAGCATTAAGGATACCGAAGGATGTAATCAGACTAGTCTTTGTTTAAATGAATGTGGAAAGATGCCGAGAAAATGATTTCAAATTAATGAAATGTTACATTGCACCTATATGCCTCTGTGCTTATTTGCTTTGTTATGTTTAACTCTTGGTGACTCCATGGACTGTACCCTGCCAGGCACCTCTGTCTATGGGGATTCTCCAGGCAAGATACTGGAGTAGGTTGTCATGCCCTCCTCCAGGGGATCTTCCCAACCCAGGGATCAAATCCAGGTCTCCCGCATTGCAGGCAGATTCTTTACCATCCGAGCCACCAGGGAATCCGAAGAATGCTGGAGTGGATGACCTATCCCTTCGCCAGGGGATCTTCCCGACCCAGGAATCGAACTGATTTCTCCTGCATTGCAGGCAGATTCTTTTCCAGCTGAGTTACCAGGGAAACCCATATACCTCTACTCTCTTTTTCAAAATATATATTTTATATCCTTTATTTTGGCCTTGCAGTATGGCATGTGGGATCTTAGTTCCCAGACTAGGGACTGAACCCACGCTGCCTGCAGTGAAGGCACAAAGCTTCAACCACAGGACCGCCATGGAAGCCCCTTTACTTTCTTCTTGAGTTGGGGGAACTTTGAGTAGCTTTTGACATATTTCTCAATAACCCAGTGTCAATTTTTTTGTGTATGCTGTTTAACAAAAAGAGACTGTTCATCAAGGTTTACCTTTGGTCTGAAAGAAAAGGAGGATGTGGAATTGAAGAATGAAACTTGGCACAACTTTGTGCTAGCAGTTCAGGCCCGGTGGCCTGATCTGACCACGGAAATGAGCTTTCTGCCCAAGATAAGTCTCTCTTAAATGTGTCAAACACTCAAGTGAGAAACATTTAAAAGTCTGAAGAACAGATTGGAAGAGTTTCTTTTTATTGCCTACAGATTTCTCCCATTACTTTTACTCATTTTCTCTCATTACTCCTTTTTCCCATTACTCTTGGTACTTGGAACAGAAAATTGTTGACTTTCAGTTATCTACTTTTTCATTAATCCATGGATAAATGTGAAAAAAAAAAAAAAAACGAACCTTTAGAAGCCAGAAGCCAGACTTGTCCTAAAGATACGAGAAGGAATGGGGGTTTGAGGTTGCATGAGGAAGTGTCAGCCCTGGGGCCCCAGCAACTTGTCAGAGGCTTCGAGGGACAATGGCTATTTCTCAAGGTTACCTTGAAGTTGCCTTTTCATCTACTTTAAGATGATCATGTTTGTAATGCTTAAGACTACTTTTGTCTTAGAAAAAAAAAAGGAAACATTGCTATCTGCCCATTGAGATGTCTGTTATATAGATATTCACTAACAATTTAAACATGTTTTAGATGATCAGAGATGGAATGTTTGGAATACCTGGGTGCTCATCACCCATAATTTTTCTGAGTGTGTCTCCAAAATGAACCTCCTTTTCATTCATTCACTCCACTGCCCTCTGTGTGCCTTTGAGCACTGTCCTTAAGGAGACATGTCTCAGATTACAAACTCTTCCATGAAGATACACTTGCCTACCTTTCCTTGTCCACAACACCCAACAAAGGACAACCAAGATTAAGGGTGAATTTTTTGAAGAACTGTATCTTTTGTGCCAGGAGATTCCCACCTCTGCTATTGGCTGGTTTCAGTTGCTTAGAAGCTTTCAGTTACAAATGGCCTAAGGGAGAAAGTGCTCTGTGAGGCCAGGTAAGTGGTGAGAAACCCAGATATTGGCAAGGACACAGGTACCACCTGGAGCCAGGCAGCACCCCATGCCCCTCCCATCCCACGTGGCCACTGTATCACTGAGCCTCCAATCTTCCAACATGAGAAGGCCCTTGGGCACTTTCTATCATCAGATATGATGATAGAGACATTACTATGATGATAGTGATGGTTCCCTCTGTGATGATGGTGATACAGGACGATCACAGGAAGAGGGCTGAGCTCCCCAAGTCTATAAGGAAAGACAGTGACCCAATTTGGGAGGATCTTATATCACCCTGTGGGGCCCTTCTGTACTTGGATGGCTTGAAAAGACAACACTTACTGAAAAGTCGTCATTGGGGAAGAACAGGAGATCTCGAAGGGGATCATTCTGATAGGTCTTTTCAAGTTCTTCAATGACAGTTTCATAATCCAAAGGCTCGAGAAGCCGAGGCTTTTCTTGCTGTAGACAAAGAAAATATCACATTAACCACTGGCATGTAAAACCTTGCTTCTTCTCAACATCTAGTTGGAGCTCATTTCTTAGAACCATCAAATCTTTGACACTGTGCAGTCCTTCCAGGGGAATCAGGGAGACTCCAGGCATCTGGAGCAAAGCCACAGAAGTATTATTTCCAGATCTGAAATAATATGAGGTCTTGACATACCTGACATCTCATTCAGTAATTTAAGCTGTTGGCACCGAGCCCCTCATGCACATGGTTTTCAGCCCTGTCACATCCCTGGAGTAGACAGTTGTGTAAACTTGATCCTTGTCAATGTGACGAAAGGCCTTCTGCTTACTTCCTGTAGTGTTATGATTATCATCATCATTTTTGGTGAATTAGATACTTCCTTGAGAGGTCTACTTGGGTCTATTTCAAAACACTGTCTCCTTGCTAGCAGTCAAAGTATTACAGACTGTCTTAGTTGTCACTGAAACATGGATCCTATGTCAAGATTAATTGCTTGGCTCTAAGCCTCTTTGCTGATATAGACAGAAGTTGGGTAATTCTCTAGTAAAACTGAACAACACAATTATTATGGATACAGG
This sequence comes from Neotragus moschatus, assembly GCA_006410615.1. Classification (NCBI taxonomy): domain Eukaryota; kingdom Metazoa; phylum Chordata; class Mammalia; order Artiodactyla; family Bovidae; genus Neotragus; species Neotragus moschatus. Next base: position 190,983 of record SJYA01003253.1, on the reverse strand, counting down.
GTGGTGAAAATGGAGAAGAGTCTGAAAAAATAGCCAGATAATCTCATCGCATTATACTCCTGAAGTCAAAGGAAAAGCATTTCCCTCAGAAAAGCTGCCCAAGAGATAAATGCCAGTGAGAGGAAGGTGGTTGTCTCATTCTATGGTTGATGTGTTTATCCCAAACAGAACTCACAAAGTAAGAAACTTGGAGTCCAAAATAAAGAATAATATATTACAGAAGACCAAGGACACAGTTTGAGTGCCCTTAGCCCTTGGATGAAGCATTCATGCAAACTAAATAAAAAGAGATGATTGGATTATTTGGGGGCTCCTGGAAGCTAGAGTAGTTGCCAAAATATGCATGCTAAAGTTCAGTTAAGTCGCTCAGTCATGTCTGACTCTTTGTGACCCCATGGACTACAGTATGCCAGGCCTCCCTGTCTATCACCCACTCCCGGAGCCTGCTCAAACTCATGTCCATTGCATCGGTGATGTTATCCAACCATCTCATCCTCTGTTGCCCTCTTTTCCTCATAAATGAGAAAAAAAATTGTTTCATTGGCCATGTCAATGACATCAAACCCTTTCCCATCAACCCTTCAACTTCTAAAACCTTGTTTGGAAGATTTATGCTGAATAGATCCAGAAACTGTTACTGATATTTTAATAATTGCTAATGAGCTCCTCAAAGTAGCAGTCAATGTTTTTTCCAAATACAAACAAAACAAAATGTAAAACAGTGGACCAACAACAAGGATTTCTATGTGCTTTCAGCATTAAAGTCGAACCAAACCCATTCTACAATGCTTAAGTAAACTGAGGACTATGAAAAATGAATACTCACTCCGGAATGGCCCTTTGATTAAGACTGCTGATTTAGCAAATGAAAATACAGAACTCCATGTGGAGCTGGGAGAAAAGAAGAAATTTAGTTGCTCAACATAATCTATTTAGTGAAAGATATTTTCAAGTAGAAGATACAGAGATACTATGGCATGATGGGTAATTCTTTTTAAAAAGTCCTTCTTGCATCTTTCCCCTGCCTTTTGATATGAGTATTCTATTTTAGACTTATTTTAAGTTCCAATTGCCTATTTTCCCAGGCAAAAATTAATTCCAAGGGGCAGAGATTGATAGTTCAAGAGGCAAATGTAGGCTCCAGATGTTGCTTTTGGCTCACTTATTATATTTTTAGTTAGCTTTGAGTGTCTTTGAGTAGTGGTATATCATTACAGGTCAGCAATAGTCCTTAATAGTCTATCGCCTCTTACCCTACAATGTCGCATTTATTTTTTTTAAACTTTATTTTATATTGGAGTATATTTGATTAACAATGTTGTGTTAGTTTCAGGCGTACAGCAAAGTGATTCAGTTAGGTTGTTACATAATGAGCAGAATTCCCTGTGCTATAAGTAGGACCTCAATGGTTATCTGTTTTAAACATAGCACTGTGTATATGTCAGTTCCAAACTCCCTAACTACCCTTACCCCTCTCCCCTTCCCGCCTGGTAATCATAAGTACTGTAAGCCTTTGAGTCTATATTTGTTTTGTAAATAAGTTCATTTGTATCATAATGTCACATTTACATTGCCAGCTGCCTCAATAAGCCTTCAAGTTTGAAACACCTGGCTTATTCTGGAACTTCTTCCCCTTTCCCCCAATAATGTGTTTGTGTAGGAAATGTAGCAAGTAAAACAGAATGCATGATAGAAGAGTTAGGGTGCCTTATCTCTACCATCAACTTGGTTGATTACATCCTGTTTCCTCACTTTCTTCAGTTCAAGTGTCCCATGTCCTTCCACCAACAGCTCCGGATGTGACTACTTACACTTTCTCTTTTCTCTCCCTTTTTCACACCAGCATGAATAGGAGTATGCAAGTATGGTTTGGTGCACATGGCAATTTATTGGTTAAGGCAAATGACATAAGGATGTTCTAGAATCTTCTTCTCACTATCCTTTTAATTTTACCTCCCATTAGTCAAAAATTCAAGCATTAGTAAACAACCCCATGTCAAGAATATCTTTCAAAGAAGATAATCTTTTTATCATTTAATTATACTAGGGTCCAAACTCTATCCAAAATTAATCCCACATAAATTAGTACAATAGGAAAATCAAAATTCACAAATCACAGGAAAACTAAATCCTAAACTCTTTTTAATATACACAATAAATGGCATTGACTGTAAGCATCTGTTGGAAGGTATATTTTTATCTATTCATTTCAGGCTTTGACATGCCAGACAACTAATGAATGACATTATTAAACCTTTCCTGTTTAAAATGTTGCACCAAGGTTGTCCTGACGTGGGGCTGCAAAGCCTTGCAGCTCTGCTTCATATAATTTATCAAGTTTCAGACTCTGCAGGATAAGTAAAATCCCATCTTTCCAGAGAATGTGCTAAATGGTGTATAATATTCAAGATGTTCAATGTTTCATTATTTGGAATATAGGAGGTTTATACATAAAAATAATCCTGATACCTTCCATAGTACCTAGAGCCTGGGATTTGGTGATGCTTGCCAAGGGTGCTTTCTGTATCTGTGATGGTGAGAATCCAGGTTATACAACCAGTAGTTCTCTCTGGAGCAATAGAGCTGTTGGTTCTGTGTTTTGGTCAAAGAGACAGAGGTATACAAGGATGATGGGATTGGTTAATTTCTCACTACTGCTCCTTACAGGGACGTTGAGTGAAACTGGGAACTGAGCAGCATAGATTTATAGCTTTACAACGGTTGGGTTGTCCCTCCTGAATTTCATGTGCGTCTTGCTTTTGGAAATGCACCAACTGGGAGAAGGTATGTGCCAAGATTACTCTGAATTGGATTGGATTTTTATAGTGCTTTTTACTCTTACTCTTTTCCTCTCAAATGAGTAATGAATTTCATTAGCTGTTCTAAAAATCACTCGAGGCATGGGAAAAGGCACCCACCAGTGCCCATTATTATGTGGCTGGGCTGGTGTTGTACCACCGTGGGAATAAGCCTATTCTCCTGATATGGTGTGAAGACATTTGTTTGATCTAACCCCCCCCAATCCCACAGCTCTCTTCCAATTCGACTTCACAGCAGAAGAATGGGCTCCTGTCATGAAAACAAATGCTTTCTTCCTCGCTCCTTATTCCACAACTTCTCATGGAACACCAGCACAAGTTTAAGCCTTACAATTGGTAAACCTGCCATCTTGGTAACAACCAAGGCTGCCAGGAGCTGTTTACTGGTCCAAGTAAGCATTGTACATGCTTTAGCTAAAAATTCTAATTTCAGGAACACAGTCTTCCATCACAAAGATCTGAATTATTTTCATAATTATAATTCAAAATAATATGAGTATAAAGTACTTAGACACTGAAAATCTAAGCATTTGAAGTATGTAATGCATAAAAAATCCAGTGACTTAATGTTCAACCTAGATCTTTCTCTGGAATCTAAGAAAGAATATAGACCACCCAACCTTGGTTTAGGGAGATATGAGTATAAGTTTTCCATGCTGAGATGTAACAGAGAGTGTAACATGCACTCCAGAATCAGAATTCCAGGGCTCATAGTCCTGGCATTGAAACTTATGGGCTATGGAATTTGGGATGTGTTATTTTAGTTAGAATAACTGTCAGTCCTAAAGGAAATCAACCCTGAATACTCATCGGAAGGACTGATGCTGAAGCCGAAGCTCCAATACTTTGGCCACCGGATGTGAAGAGTCAACTCATTAGAAAAGAACCTGATGCTGGAAAGATTGAAGGCAGGAGAAAAAGGGGGTGGCAAAGGATGAGATGGTTGAATGGCATCACTGACTCAATGGACAAAAGTTTGAGCAAACTTTGGGAGACAGTGAAGGACAGAGAAGCCTGTTGTGCTGCATTTCATGGGGTCACAAAGAGTTGGACACAACTGAGTGATTGAACAGCAACATCAGACTGCACCTCTAGTTTCCCAATCTGTAAAATGGACATTCTAGTAGGAGCTACATCATAAGATTAAATGAGGTAATGTTTGCTATGCTCTTAGAACAACACTATACCCATAGTACTTATTACATAAATGTTAAGTAGATAAAGGCCATGAGTTTTAAATTTTCACTAGTCATAGATTTAAAGCACTTTTGTAAATTTAATGGATACAGAGAGCAAACAGTAGGTATTCCATAAATAAATGTTGAGTAAATAAGTTTTTATGATTTCATCTAGGACATTAATTTTAAATTAAAAGTCACACGTATAATCTAAGATGAAACAAGAATATCTTTGCAATATTCCCTTTGTAACAACACAGAGAAAATATATTTGCCTTAATCAAAGAGAGCTAAGCAAGGCAGGGAGGCTGGTGGAGGCTCTATCTAAAAAGACATTGAAAACAGGATAGGGGTTGGGGAAAAAAAAAAATCATTGAATAACTGTGTGGTACATGCCATGATTCCCCCTTGTAACTTTTCAAATATTCAGTAAAGTTAGTTAAGTCACAACATTTTGCATGCTATTGGCTTTCGTGGGAGAATGTGAGGAGGCTGGAGTCTATGTTCAGTATGGCATTGCTGCAAAAGGAAAGGCAAAGAAAGGAGGTCAAATTTATCCTGACAATGGCTTTAGATTCTCACATATTGTGACATTAGAATTTGAGTTCAGAACACCTAGATCTTTGACAGGTAATAAAATCTGAAGGACAAGGACAGCTAAAAACATGAAACAATAAATTATTAAAGGTAAGGAATGACTAGGAATTACGGCACATCCATTCTAAGAAAAAATATATATGCTTGTTAAAACAAGCAAAATTTCTTATGTATTGTTGCTAAGTAAAAGTGAGATTAAATACTGCACACTGAATAACTGCACAAGATTTTAAAAATTTAAAGAAAAAAAAACTTAGAAATATATATCCATATATTATCAATTTTATTTAGATGGAATTTAGGATTTTGCTCTTTTGAGTTCTTGCATTTTCCAAATTTTCTTTAATGATCATTTGTTTTGTCGTGGTGAAAATGAACTTGGTCTTTCAACGCTCTCATGCTTCTGTGAAAACACTGGGGAGTTGCTTGGTTTTAAGTGTTTATCCTTTGAAAATCCACCAAAGAGGGAAACTAGAAAAGTGCATGAAGTTGAACCACTAACAACTTCAAGTAATTAAAAAAAGAGAAATAAAACACTGGTGGTAGACCAGGGAAAATAACTACAGATTATGTATGTGCTTCTGGAAGCTAATGTCAGCACGAAAGGGAAAAACAATTAGCAATTTATTATTGAAAGTATTTTGGGCTCTGTAGGGAACCTTAAACACCTGGTAAGTTTCTTAAACAGTTCTGTGCATTGGACCCTCTTGTAAAGGATCAGAAGTCAGAATCTCTAGTTGGAAGCCTAGGGTCTTTTACCTCTCAGCTAAGTAACTTGGACAGTCATTTAAATTGAGACTTAGTGAGACTGACTCAAATCAAAGAGCAACTTCCTGGTTTCGGCAGTGTTGCTAAAAAGATCAAAGAGACAAAGTATGTGAGGGTGTTAAGGGAACCATCCATGCCAGGCAAATACAGATTTCTCTTTACTCAAAAATGATTGAAAATAATCACACAAGTTTACCCCAAAATATATCCTAACATCAAGTCAAACCAACCAAACCAACGATACTAAATTTTTCATGTGCTAGAAACTGTCTTACATGCTTTTAATGCTTATTATCTAAATTTCCTTTAGAAAGAAACAAACCTTGATATTTTGTGATTCTATTGGAAGCAAAAGAAGTAATAACATAAGGAAAAGCACTGAAATTAAAAATAGGGCTGTGTCTCCTCTGTGTATAATATTTTCTGAATCAAGTCAGGCTGCCCTATGCCCAGTAGGAAGAAGAAAGGCAATCTACCTAATTATGGTATATCAGCAAAGGAAAGTGACTTTGAAATTTTGCCTTTTATTTTCCTTGAGAAATCAGCCTAGAAAAAATTTTATTGTATTTATATTTTCAGATCTAAAGGAAAGGATTAAATTTAGGATGACTTTAGCATTAAACTCATTAGCTTTGCCAAGATAAATATCTAGACAACAATCAAAGTTAGAATTTCTTTCTGGAGCTCTAACCTACACACATGCAAGTCAAGTTTGTTAGCAACAGAGAATTAACAGGATGGCTAAGGGTTTGAAGGGGGTCTGATGGGATGAGAAATGGAGAACAGTCTCCATAGCAAACACCTTGAGTTTGGGGCCACACATTTTTGCTGTTCAGTGTATTTAGCGAGCCAAACCTTGGTTACTCACCATTAGGGTTGCTCTAGTTTGTTGATCTAAACTAGTTGCTTGGTTCTGCTTTTCAAAAACGTCTTATCTTTTCAAGAAACATTATTATGCAAAGAGATTTTCCCCCTACCTTTGAGATACTTCATATTTTTTCTGTGACATGCAGTACTTCCTGTGACGTTAGTCTAGACTTCCTCTATTTTCCTTGATCATCCCTGTTACTTTCAGATATCTGAATCTTTATTCTGAGTATTTATAACAGAATTAATTCTATATCTGAATGTCCTCGTCAGCTGCCAAAACTATTCATCCTGGCTAGTGACCCAGAAAAATAAATAAAAATAGTATTTACTTCAGGGCCAATACAGAAGCCTCTCGTAGGGCATGAGATGCAAATTAACATTGTCTTCATATTCTACAGACAAACAGCTAAGGGTGAGGACCCACAGGGTCTTTAGACAGACCTCGAAAAAACAAAAAAGAAACCAATCTCCACGTCGCCAAAACAAACTAGAAACAACACAGCTGTTAATTAATGTCAGTGTTATCAAGATAATGGATTACATTTCTTAAAGGAAGTAAAAGATCTAAATGACACATGGATTTGTTAGATCTTAAGTTCATCAGACCCTTGGCCTTTGTGTAACTGGAATGGAACCAACTTCCACACTATTTGTGTTTAAAACAAACAAGAAAATTGCAGAGAGCCCGTACAGCTGGATCCATGGCCACAGCTGTCAGCCTGTGGTTGTGTGACAGATTTAATTCAGCCTTTCATCAAAGGGAGTTCCACTAGACAACCTCTCAAATGTTTGAGTTTCAGAAAGCAAGACTAGCTCTACTTATGGAAAAGGAAATGATTAAGTAAAGAATAAGCCATCTTATGCTGACCCTTTAACCTTTTCTCTGTCTTCAAGCGTACAGTTCCGTGAGAATGGAAAAACACCAGCTAACTCAAAGTTAAGAACTATACAGCTGGGCAAACTCAGATTAAGCTGAATTTGGAAACGGTTCCCTTGGTAACAAAAATGGACAGAGATCTCGGAAGAAATCAGCCAGGAGTAACTCTTTAAATGTCCTAGTCCATTTCAGTGAAATAAAGCAGGTTAAATTTGATGTTGGCAAATAGGATGATTAATCATAATATTCAACACAATTTTCTGTGTTAGTTTTTTATAGTTAGAAAAATCAGGATATTCTATTTCGTGCTTAGTCGCTCAGTTGTGTCTGACTCTTTGAGACCCCATGGACTGCAGCCCGCCAGGCTCCTCTGTCTATGGGGATTCCCCAGGCAAGAATACTGGAGTGGGTTGCCATGCCCTCCTCCAGGGGATCTTCCCAACCCAGGGACTGAATCCAGGTCTCCTACATTTGAGGTGGGAGTCTTTATTGTCTGAGCTACCAGGAAGCCCTACAGTTAGAAAATCAGGAAGTTCTATTTTATTAACTCATAAATTCATTAGGAAAATCAAGGAACTGAAGTGATTTATAGGATCTATGATGGACGGTATACTTTCAAACTGAATTTAAATCTTCTCAGTCTTATTATTTTAAGGTAATTTGAACACACATACCTCTTAGTATGTCAAAATTCACTTTTTTGTTTAGCAAATGAAAAAAATAAAAGTGGCTGCTTCTTCGCCTAACACTGGTACTTGCAAAGAAGTAGAAAATATCCAAGATCTAAATCAAATTAAATTACACGTCTCACTTAGTTTTCTAGAAACACTTGGAAGATAATAAATATCATTAAAAATACATCATAACCAGGGAAATTAATGTCTTTGAGTCAACTGCCTGGATTTTTAGATTAATTTTCATGAAGTCTGTGATGAAAGCTGCCAACAGCTGAAACTCTGACACTATTTTAGTACTATAACAGTCACACAAATAAACTAACAGGTTAAATGTGAAAGGTATGTGGGTATGTGTGTGTGTACATAAACACATGTACATGAATATAAATACTTAACAACATGAATCATATACGTTTAATACATTTTCCCCATAATGATAGCTCATTCTTTTATTTCCTTTCTTAATCTTTGGCTACTTGAAACTGAACATGCGGAGTGAACATTTGCTATTTTTTGACCTAAGTTAGGAAGTAAACAATTTGTCTGCCATACGGGGAACCCTGGGTCGAGAAGATACCCTGGAGAAGGAAATGGCAACCCACTTCATATTCTTGCCTGAAGAATTCCAAGGACAGAGGAGCCTGATGGGCTACAGTTCATAGGGTAGCAAAGAGTCAGACATGACTAAATGACTAACACACACACACACACATCCAACCTGTTTTCTTTTAGTATCAGCATGTAAATTTCCTTCTGAGGACTTACTTCCTTCTTCTGTATAAAGAGCAGTGTTGGTGGGTCTGATAATTAAAAGGCTCCTACTTTTCTGCGGTCAAGGACATGTGACCCCAGCCCATTAAAATCTTCCCTCCAGAACTCTGAATCGTGCAGGAGAGATGCCAAAATATCACAGGGCAGTCCATTAGTTCCAAACACCAAGACCGTTCCTGTTTCCCACTGCCCTGAGCGACTCTAAGTCCATTCCTGTTCTTTGCCAGCCTGTCCCTTCATTCTTCCTTCTGTTCCCTTCTCTGGATATATTTGTTTACCAGGGAAAGTTTCTTCTCCTTGCAATTAAAGAAATCTAAAATGAAATAATACAAGAAGTAGCACCTACAATAAGGGACTACTATTTCCTCAACTTATCTTTGTTTGAAACTGAATCATCTTAAAGGAGAACCTCTCCTGTAGTCAATGACTTCTTGAAGTACAGAATGTGGTTTTAGTAAACTCATGTATTACTAATGAAGTCTCATGTCATTTTACTCTACAAATAATACATCAGACATCACACATGCTGAGAATGACAGAAAAATACCTTCTTGGTTTTCCAAGGTGACAAATTCAGTAAAATTTTCATCTCTAATTTTCCACTAAGCATAATCCATTTTAATCATCCCTCTCCTAATCACCAGAGCAACTGGGGCCAAAAAATGTTTATATTCACATTTGCTTTCAGTGCTGACACTGTCACAAACTATAATTTTTTCTCTATAGGAGGTGCCAGATTACATTGGAAGTTGTGTTACAGACAATGGACCAGCTGTCTTTAAGCTATTGCTGGCCCCATATCACGTTCCTTCTTTCTGCCATTTTCATCTTAAAACATTTGCTATATTAAAACCAATTCATATATTTTTACTTGTAGAAATAACATCTGTACACCGAACAATTTAATACTAATAGTAACTTTCAGTTCAGTTCAGTCCCTCAGTCGTGTCCGACTCTTTGCAACCCCATGAATGGCAGCACGCCNGAGATGGTGTGGGGTGGGAGAGGGGAGAGGGGGTCGGGATTGGGAGCTCATATACACTATTGGCTGATTCATGTCAATGTATGGCAAAACGAATATAGTATTGTAAAGCAAAACAAACTAAATAACTAAATAAAATAAAAGACCCTAAACTTAGCTTAATGTTTTGCTATCACCTTCTTGATTTTCTTTTTCTTTTTTTTTTTTACAAGGAGCCCTTCATTTTGTACCTGTAAATTTACCCCTGTAAATTGTTTTGTGCCAATGTAGTTCAAATGAATGTTTCAGGAACAGGAAACATTCAGACAGGGTGAGAGAACACATGAATTGGGAGTTGACAGAAATAGATTCAAGTTCTATGTATGCCACTAATTTGCTTTTTTATATTAAGCATTTCCTTTTATCCTTCAGAGGATCAGTTTCTAAATTTTGACAATTTTCATTTGACGTCTTAGCTTTGACATTTCAGGACTCCTTCAATAATTTTGAGGAAACCTCTCTGGCCATAGGCAGAACATAGGGCAGCCAGAGCTCTCTAGTCCGACTTTCTGAAGCTTGGGGAATTAGTACCTGGTGGAGTTCAGTGGCAGTGGGCAAGGACATAGCAGTGGGGGCTGTTGCTGCAGTAGGAGACCCTTTCACAACGGCACTGTTTTGTCATTTTGCACTCAGATTTCCGTTGGCTAACCTCAGCCTTATCTTCCTCATTTCTATTTCCTCTTGAAGACACCAAAGGCCCTTCAAAACACAGGACCTTCCTGCTCAAAGCATAAAGCCCAGTTCCCTCTGACTTCTGCAGAATGGCTCATCACCAGGGAACCTATGCCTCCTACAAGATGAAGGCGCCAATTCAGTAACGGGTATAGTATCCACTTGCCCTCTCTGTTTGGGTTCCCAAACTGGGGTAGTGTCCATGGCTACTAAAGGTGGCTTGGATCTACTCATCTCATTCTCTTTGGACACTTGTCATGAATCCTGGATCAAGGATGGGGGAAAAGAAGGGTCCCATTGGTCCCCTTCTGTCCTGAATCCTAAAATGGTAATAACAGACAGTTTAGGAGACAGTCAAATGGGAGTGGAAAGTTCTCTGTAACCAGAAGTCAGGATACTTGAATAGCAGCTTTGGTTTTGGTGTTTACCCATTATGTATCTTTGAACAAGTCCTTTCTCTATTCTAAGACACATATTTTTGGCCTCTTCTGCAAAAAATAAGAGGGGGAAGATTAGATGAATTGTGTCCAGAGACTCTTTTAGTTTTTATATTTCTTATTTTGAAGGTTGTCAGCCCTCTGTTGAGAAGGGATGTGAAAGTGATGCTGAGTAAATATCTCTGGGTGAGGCTGAGCAGGGGGTTTAACTATGCCTGAAAAAAAAAATCCATACTGCTCCCTGTGTGAGGAGGCCCAGTTGGGTCAGTTGCAGGGTAAATCTTACTACTTGGTGTGTTAGACCTCCCAGGCTAGGCAGAGAAGAGATGATATTTTATGTAGTGTAACAGACCAAGAGAAAAGCTTTCACTGTCCCTCAATACCACTCCATATAGATATCCACCTCTTCTTCCTATGGGTTTGGCCAGCTTTTCTCAGCTAAACTTGCTTTCATTATACTCTATGGGAGAGGCATGGACTAGAACATCAAAAGTGGAAATAAAACCAATATAGTTTCAGCTCAACTGCTGATTCTTTCCATTAATACTGGGACAAAATGGTTTATAAGGCTCTTAAGTTTCATGTGCTAAAAAAGAATCTTTAACCTCTTCATATCTCTCTTCCTTTTTGATGAAGTCAGAAAGGGTGTTCAGAAGGCTGTGGGCACCTCCAGTTTATCCTGGTCTCCTCACAGAAGCTGGTAGTCAATAACGATGATAATAGAAGAAAGGCATCAGTACAGTTCTCTTTCTCCGGCCACCCTGAACTCAAAATCTATTAACCAGCTTCCTTGGCTGACTTCTCCAGGGACTGAGCTAAGGTGTCCGTGAGCTCCTATACGAAAGGCTCTGGAAAGGTCACCAGACACTTTTACAACAATTTTTCCAGGTAAGTTTTCTTGTTACCATTTCCAGGGGAGACAACTGAAGATCAAAGGACAACTGAAACCTAAGGGAAAACTTTCCCAAAGCCATGGTTGGCTAATTGGTGCCCACAGCAGCATTAGAATCAAAGTTTGTCTGATTCTTTCCACTATGGCATATCTGGTGATCATGATTGTTTCTTTGGCTGAAAAAGCCACACTTCTGGGTTGCTTGGAATGGATTGTGTAGGTAGAGAGGGAAATGATTGGATAGGTAGAGAGGTAGAGGGTGGAAAATACTGTTTAGAGCTTTAAGTTTGAAGTTACTCTCAGATATCAAATTGGAGGAACATGTCACCCCTTTGAGGCTTCATAGTGGTGCTAGTGGTAAAAAAGCTGCCTGCCAATGCAGGAGACATGAAATGTGGGTTCGATCCATGGGGTGGGATGATCCCCTGGAGGAGGGCATGGCAACCCACTCCACTATTCTTGCCTGGAGAATCCCATGTACAGAGGAGCCTGGTGGGTTACAGTCCACAGGGTTTCAAAGAGTCAGACTCAACTGAAGCAGCATAGCACACATGCACACACATCACCCCCTTACCAACATATATTCAACTGAGAGTTAAGGTTTACTTATTTATTTATTTACAAAAATACACTCTGCTGTTTCATTGACAGAGAAGTCCCTCTGCCTTGTTTTATCTGGGATAAGACCTTCTTGCCTCATGGGGCATTTTTATATTCCTTGGAATGTTTGCAATTTTTATGCCAGTGTTTAATATAAACCAGTTACTTTCTCATAGATCAACTATCACACCTGGGGAGGGGAAGAATTTGACACAGACCACCTGGAACTTTTAGCAACAGGATTTGGGCATTGCTAATGAATTCTCTCAGAAGTTCCAGGCATGCATGATCATGCTCCTGGTAGCTTCTTTATTTTTCATATCACTGCACTGAATGATCCCTGTACCTGACTGCCAAGTCCACTGCCAACAATACTTACACCCATTTTGTGGATGTGGAAAACTAGAGTTCAGAGAGATGGAGTGATTTATACAAGATTTCTCAACTACTTAATGGAAGAGCCAGAATTCATGCCCACGCTTATCCTAAAAGCCTTTGTTCATTGCCATAACACTGTGAGAACATAGCACACTGAGTAGCACACATAGCATAGAACACTGTGCAAAATGTGCGAACCCTGTGAGAACACTGTGAGAACCATAGGAAGGTGAGACATGGACTTTAACTCTGGGCCCTGGTCCTTTCCTGCACAGAGAACCTAACTGTAGTGAAGGACCCCTAGAAATGCCACAGCTATAAGACTCAGGTCTGAGAACCCCTCAACTGGGCACTGGGACTTCACCTGCAGTATCAACTGGGCCTACCACATCTACCATAATGATCCTTCTACTGGTTAAAAGCCTTATTGCCTATTTCATTCACTTCCTTATTCTGGTGATTCACCTAGTCCTTACAGCCTCTGCAGTTTCCCTGGTGCTCAGGGTGTGACTCCTTTCTCTCTCTTTCCCTCCAAGGTCACATCTTCCAGGAAGATCTCGCCTCCCTACTGAAGCCCCTGGCCCAGCCTTCTGCAGTGCCATGCTCTGTGTATTTGACAAGCTGAGTTGGACACTCCATGTAGTAGTGTCAGTTTGTCAAATACCCCAAGTGCGGCATATGCCTAGCAGCTCCAGGCTGGGACACTTGAGATACAACAGAAGAGAGACAGTTGGATACAAGAACACTCAGCAAATACCAAATAAGTTCTCAGAAGTTATTTTTGGTGACTTTGAGGGAAATAAACTATTATACGTGAAGGTGTGGGGGAAAAAATGAAGCAGTTCTACTACACACAGTGGGAGCCCTAGGGGGACACAGTAGTCTTGAAAAGGCATTTGGGCATTTTCAAGGGATGTAAATATTCTTTGATTCATACTTTCTTCCTTCACACTCCCTTCCCAGAGTCACTTAGCAAGGACATCAGAACTTAGGCACCCAATTTCTTGACACTTAATCTTGACTTCTAAACACTTTGACCTTACTTATCTCTCTCCTTTTCCTCATGCTCTTTCTCCTCCTGGGAATACCTTCTTTATTTCTCTCTTCTCATCCAGTTCTTTCCCATACTTCCTGGCCCAGCCAAAGTCCAGCATCTCCAAAGACTTTTAAAAGTTAACTTACATTCTTTCCTGCTTCGTTCTTCAACACACTCCTTCCTGGGTGCTTGTATGTACCCACTTATTTCTTACTACCCAATGGTACCTTTTGAATTGTTAGTGAACTTCTAAGGGAGGTATTTTTTAATTCCCCACTAGATTGTGAACTCCTAGAGAACAATACTCTTTCTGTGATTGCTCTCTCCCCATTCCATCCCTACTCCAACCTCAGCACAGTACTCTAGTTACACAAAATACTTAAGAAATGCTTATTGATTGAAATACTTTTCACTAGTCCCTTAGCTTTTGAGCTTTGGGTCAAATGCTACCCAGGAACTTTGTGAAAAAGCAATTAAATTTTGGTAACTACAATGCTATAGGGTGTGTGAAATAACTGCCAACAAGGAGGGTTTTATCCCTGAGAAATAGGGTCAAGAGTCAGAGGATGAGGGCCAAAAAGTAGACTCAGAGAGAAGGTAAGTTTTGGAATTACTTGGTAGCAAAAAGTTATATAGATACTTTATTGCAGGATTTTTCAGAGACTTTAATATTGAAATATTGCTTTGGAAATCTCCAAGAGGGAGCCATAGAGTGAAACATTCCCCATGCCTATCTGATTATGGAATTTTTTTCCTGTGGGCCATTTCCTGGGTCTTGTATTTCATGGAACAAAATTTGAGAAACTACCTTAGAGGAACTTTATATTTTTCCTCTCTTCTGCAGATCTTGTCTTTTTCCCAACCAGCTACTTGCCTAAGACAGGTCCAATGTTATCACATCATTTTTGTTTAGTCTATACTGTATATTTGGACTAGGTATATACTTAGGACTTTCTTACTGACATTTTTTATGTAAAAAGTTATCATCAGGTTTTGGACAGAGAAGATCTCTGGAAGTTCCCTGCTGTAACATATATATGATCCTACGTCTGTAATTTTAAATTTTGTGTGACATTTAATCAACCTGGCATCCATGTTAACTGGGATCATTAAAATAATTTAGATGTTTGCTTTCAATTTTTTCTACTCTGGAACAATTTATGTAGCAACAGCAAAAGGCATACAGGCTTGGGGGATGGAAGTGCTCCTTGATTCATTACTTTCATTCCTGTGAAACAAAGGGCTCGTTGTTCACTTTTGTGTATAATTTTGACTTTTGTAATCAGTGTATGGGGGGCAGCTGTTAGTTAAATCTGAAATGACCTTGGAGTTGCATTGTAATCAAAAGTGGCGCATGTCAGCTTCCATAGAGGGTAAAGAAGTTGATTTGACATGAATTACCTGAGGAAAAGTTGAACTTGCCCAGAACAGGTCTTCACTGAGGAGAATGATTTAAAAAGTACATTGCGTGTGCACATATCCAGAAAGATAAACACACACACACACACACACACACACACACACACACACACACATGCTCAGGCACTTCCATCCCCAGGACCTAGTATCTATTTCTGGTTGAGAAGACTTCCATGCTGTGACCTTCACCCCACATTATAAGAAGGGGTCAGGAGATAAAGATGACCTATAAAAAGTATAACTTTTCCAAAGATTTCAGGAATCTAGGAAGTAAAAATCCCTGAGGGTGATGCATCCATAGTTTGAAAAGAAGGAGAGCTCTTTATCTGTCCACCCACAGTCCCCGAGACAGAAGAAAATACTCCTTTTTTTATGGTTTTCAATTAACCTGGGAAAAGTCACCCAGGTGGAGCTGACAGGATAATTAAGAGGCGAATAGAAGGCAGTTGGGAGAAGGCAATGGCACCCCACTCCAGTAGTCTTGCCTGGAAAATCCCATGGATGGAGGAGCCTGGTAGGCTGCAGTCCATGGGATCGCTAAGAGTCGGACATGACTGAGCGACTTCAGTTTCACTTTTCACTTTCATGCATTGGAGAAGGAAATGGCAACCCACTCCAGTGTTCTTGCCTGGAGAATCCCAGGGATGGCGGAGCCTGGTGGGCTGCCGTCTATGGGGTCGCACAGAGTCGAACACGACTGAAGTGACTTAGCAGCAGCAGCAGCAGGCAGTTGAGTACTCTTTTATCAAAGATTTATTGTGTTTCAGTGAGCTCACTGCTGAAATGAAGTAAGGATAGCATGGGTGCGAGGGAAGAAAAACCAAAAAAGAAAAGGTTCTATCCATACTCCCAGGGCCTCAACCATCTCAACTAGTCTCACTTTAATCACTCTTGGTAGATACTTGAGAGAGGACCGATATGACCAATGTTGTTATTGTGCTTAGATATTTATTGAGCATCAAAAGAATACCAGAGCACTAGGCTCATAGTACAGAAGCAGATCTGAACCCTGGTCTGTTTCATGATAATCTTGATTCAAAGCTATCTGGCACTAGAGAAAGGGAAGTGACCTGAATCCAACTGATCCTCTGAGCTGGTAGAGCTGAGCTTCCCTCTGGTCGTTCAGTGGTAAGAGGCCAAAGTTGAGTGGCATCTGGAGGCATGGTGACCAAGTCCTAATGCTATGGGCACGTTCTTCTGATGTTTGGAGAAAAGCAATGGAAGCTGTAGGCAGGAATACTAGAAGGGTCTAGGGCATGACTCAGCAGCAGGCTTGCTTGAGGTACATATGGCAACTTCTTAGGTAAAACCAGTTACTCTTAGCAACCCCATTGTTGGCAAGGAAGACATGTTGGACTAACCAGGAGGAAACATCAGGGAAAGGGGCCATGTAGAATACCTTGGCTGAATAGGCAATTATGTCAATAGACACCAGCCCAGTAAGACATTTTTAGCAGACATTCTTGCCCTTGGTCGCTAGAAGCTCATAGTCCAGGGGATCTGTATGCAGCAGACGAGCATAGTCACTGTTGATCTGGGTGATGATCTGGTACTCCTGGCCCAGCCAAGGCTCATCGGAGTAGTCATTGCCCAGAGTCTGAGAAGCTGGCTCTTCATTGGAGCAGCCACTTGCGAAGAGGGCCACCCTCATTATTTCACCAGAGTCACTGGCCTCCCTGGCATGAAACCTGTGGTTCAAGAGCCCACTACCCATGAGAAGAAACTTGAATCTGGTACCTTGGTTTCCCACTTTTATGCCCCAATTATTGACAATTGACCATCAGGCACCTGCCACCCAAGGATTCTTGGAACAGAGGGCTAGTGGACTTGGATTATTTTGTGTATTCACTGGGTTAGGACAGTACCACAGGAGGTGCTTCTGGGAGGGAAGAAAGTTGTGCCCTGACCTTGAAGGCCTCTGGGCTTAATATTGGGTCTGTACCAAACCCACTTGCCTCTATGCCAATAACCAACAAACTTGAGGACAAGGAACAGGTCAGAAGATAGAAGATGAGAAGCTATCTTACCTGGTCACTTCATAGACATGATCTAGAAAAAAAAAGAAGAATCAGGTCAGAAGTCTCCATAGCGAATGGGTAAGGGCCAAACACGAGTCCCTGTGAAAAGAAAAGGGAAGAGGAGACAGAAAGGGGGATCTCAATATGTCTTAGGCTTCCAATCATTAGGAGCTGTTAGGAAGATGGGTTGAAATAGAGATTTGCCTGTTTTTCAACAGATGCAGATTTATCCGGGAAAGGAAGAGGAAGCACACTTGATCACTGTCATCTTTGGCGCAATCTGACTCTGGACATTGGGCTAGAGCTTTGTGTGATGACGGGAGGGACACTGGAATTGGACCCACTCTCCACCCAGGAGTCTTGCCAACTATCCTTCAGGGAGTCCTTATGAAAAACTTGACAGCCATTCAGAGCCCAGACAAAAGGGTCTGAATTATCAGTCTGATGCCCTAGACTATAGCTTGAAGCATTCTCAAGTGCATTTCTCCCCATCCTGCATCCAGGAAAGATCTTGGAATAAGTCACCATTGCCCCCTATTGTCTGTGGGGAAGTATTTACATTCTACATATGCTTAAAAGCTCTATAAGTAAGTAAGTGAAGTTGCTCAGTCGTGTCTGACTCTTTGCAACCCCATGGACTGTAGCATACCAGGTTTCTCTGTCCATGAGATTATCCAGGCAAGAATCCTGAAGTGGGTTGCCATTTCCTTCTCCAGGGGATCTTCCCAACCCAGGGATCAAACCTGGGTCTCCCGCATTTCAGGCAGACACTTTAACTTCTGAGCCACCAGGGAAGCTTTATAGCCTGGTACAAAGATGGATGTCTCTTAGTACTGCCCTTTAGGTGCTTGTAATCTTTCAGAGATGCAATTGGGAATGTAAACATTAAACCACAACAAAGCAAAATCAGAATGCTGCAGGTTTTTGTTTTGTGATAAAGCCTTACATTTCCATGTCTTACCTTCCTGATTGGCCCTGCAGCTTTCATACTCTAGGATATTTTTCATTTTTATATGCTTAGTGCATGGTACATAGTAGGTACTCAGAAGCTACATGTTAAATTGAGATGATGCACTGAGGCTGTCTCCCTTATAGAGAGATAGAATGCAGGAATTCTGGAAAGGCATTCCAGGGAGGAAAAATTATAAAGACATGAGGTGTGTCACCTATTTGCCTGTTTGACTCCAGTGACTGCGAATGAAATTAGGTCTAAGAGAAAGGTGGGGTTTGACAAGATAGGCCAGAGCCACATTACAGAGGGCCTTCAATGGTATGTTGCATTTTGACCTCTGTCCTCTGAGTCATGGGGAACCCTGGACTGTTTTTGAAAGGGAAATAATCTAATATGGTTACAGTTTATATTCAGTCTTATTGAGACTATGATGAATGTTTTCCTTTTAGTACTCCTAGGATTTGTGGTAACTTAAGATATCTCCACTTCCAAGTTTAGCCTCATGGATCAGCGCCATGGTAACTGGCCAAGACAAGAGTTTTTACTTCAAATCCAGGACAAGGAGAAACTCAAGGCTTCCTCCTCTTTTTGGGTTGGAGAGACCTATGGTAGAAATCAGACTATTAGGGAGTAGGAGCTACTTCAAAGGAAGAGACACATAAAGGCTAGTAATGACTAGTGCAAAAGGAATTGAGGTGTAGTTAGGCTTTACTTAGAAGTAATCATTAAGAGTCTCCTTTTCCTCTGTTGGCAAACAGATGTTAAATGATCCTGACAACTACACTGTAATCATGTCACTGCCTGGCTTAAATTTTTAAAGTGATTTTTAATGCAAGACTTAGAGAAGAAATTCCAATTTCCTTAACCTGTCATTCAAGACTTTGTAGAATCAGGAATGAACTTATCTTTTCCTTAGTATTTCTCTATTGCTTGGCTACATGAATTTTCTCTACTGATGACTCCACTCACATTTATTTTTTACAGTTTCACACTTTTATTCATGTAATTTCTTGTATTTGTAGAATATTGTCCCCTTTCAATGGCTTTCATCCCCCAAGGTATGGTCTAAGTCCTGCCTTCTCCTGAAAGCCCTTGATAATTATTCTACACCTAACTGACTCTCCTATCCTTTGGATCCCTTTAGCATTGATTGTCTTCTCCAAGCTTTGAGTTTATAACCTTTATAGCTATGTATTGTTATCGATAAACTCCATGACTCTACCTTGATTCCATTAATTAAACTGTAAACAACTTGAGGCAAGTAATTGTTACTTCTCCTTCTCTAGCATCCTCATTAAAAATCCACTATGTAGATGCTGTGCCAGATTGAGTAAAAAGATTTGTGAATTAACTTTCATAAGTTGTACTCTTATTGCATGTCTGTCTCCATGAATTCCCTATCCTCACTTTCAGGATAGGCTGGGGACCCTTTGAA
>SJYA01003253.1:152548-163817 GCA_006410615.1 Neotragus moschatus | reverse complement strand
GACTTCACACTCCAGAATGTCTGGCTCTAGGTGAGTGATCACACCATCATAGTTATCTGGGTCATTAAGACCTCTTTTGTAGAGTTCTGCCACTTCTTAATTTTTTCTGCTTCTGTTAACTCCCTACCGTTTATGTCATCTATCAAGCCAAAACTTGCAAGAAATGTTCCCTTGATCTCTCTGATTTTCTTGAAGAAATCTCGAGTCTTTCCCATTCCATTGTCATCTTATGCTTCTTTGCATTGTTCATTTAAGAAGACCTTCTTATCTCTCCTTGCTATTCTCTGGAACTCTGCATTCAGTTGGGTATATCTTTCCCTTTCTCCCATGCCTTTCAGTTGTTTTCTTCCCTCAGCTATTTGTAAAGCCTCCTCAGACAAACATTTTGCCTTCTTGCATTTCTTTTTCTTTGGGATAGTTTTGGTTACATCCTCCTGTGCAATGTTACAAACTTCAAACCAAGTAGAAAATGTCATTAAACAAAAATTATAAAACAAGAACAAACTAGAAATCCTGGAGGTGAAAGATACAATAACTGAAAAAATGCATGCATGCTAAGTTGCTTCAGTCATGTATGACTCTTTGCAATCTTATGGACTGTAGCCTGTCAGGTTCCTCCTTCCATGAGATTTTCTAGGCAAGAATACTGGAGTGGGTAGGCATGCCCTCCTCCAGGTGCTCTTCCTGATCCAGAAATCAAACTGGCATCTCTTATGTTTCCTGCACTGACAGTTGGGTTCTTTACCACTTCTGACACCTGGGAAACCCCAAGTGAAAGAATAAAACCCACTAAAAAGAAGAATTCACTAAAACAGATTTAAACAGGCAGAATAAAGAACCAGTAAAACTGGTGACAATTGAAATTAGCAGATTAGAGAAACAGAAAGGAATGTGAATGAATAAAAATGACCAGCACCTCAGAGAATTGCAGGGCACCATCAAATGTACCAATATACACATAATGGAAGTTACAGAAGAGGATAGAAAAGCATAGACAAAATATTTTAAAATGCTATGTAATGTCAAAAAACTTTTGACATTTTTATATTTTATTGACATTTTTATTTTTATTACTTTTTTATTCTTGTTCAGCTGTGTCTGACTCTTTGCAATCCCATTGACTGTAGCACACAATGCTTCCCTTTCCTTCTCTATCTCCCTGAGCTTGCTCAAACTCATGTCCATTAAGTCCACGATGTAATCCAAACATTTCACCCTCTGTCATCCCTTTCTCCTGCTCTCAACCTTTCTCAGCATCAGAGTCTTTTCCAATGAGTCTTCTTGGCCAAAATATTGGGGCTTCAGCTTCAGCACCAGTCTTTCCAATGAACATTTTGGATGGATTTCCTTTGGGATTGACTGGTTTGATCTCCTTGCTGTTTAAAGAATTCTCAAGAGTCTTTTACAACACAACCGTTCAAAAACATCAATTCGTTGATGCTCAGTCTTCTTTATGGTCCAACTCTCACATTTGTACATGATTATTGGAAAAATGATAGCTTTGACTAAAGACTTTTGTAGGCAAAGTAATGTCTCTGCTTTTTAATACACCATCTAGGTTTGTCAGAGCTTTCTTTCAAAGGAGAGAATGTCTTAATTTCATGACAGCAGTCACCACCCACAGTGATTTTGGAGCCCGAGAAAATAAAATCTGTTACTGTTTCCATTGCTTGCCCATCTATTTGCCATGAAGTAGTGGGACTGGATGTCATGGTTTTTTTTTTTTAATACTGAGTTTTAAGCTCGCTCTGTCACTCTCTTCTTTCATCTTCATCAACAGGCTTTTTATTTCCTCTTTGGTTTCTGGCATTAGGGTGATATTGCCTGCATACTTGAGGTTGTTGATATTTCTAATGGCAATCTTGATTCCAGTTTGTTATTCATCCAGCCTAGCATTTCACATGATGTGCTCTGTATAGAAGTTAAATAAATACACATACAATGTGTTAAAATGCAGAGACATCACTATACTTACAAAGATGATACCACTGTAATGGCAGAAAGCAAAGAGAGACTAAAAAGCCTCTTGATGAAGGTGAAAGAGAAGAATAAAAAAGCTGGCTTAACACTCAACATTCAAAAAACAAAAATCATGACATCTGGTCCCATACTTCATGGCAATTAGAAGGGAAAGAAGGAGAAGCAGTTGCAGATTTTATTTTCTTGGGTTCCAAAATTACAGGTGATGGTGACTGCAACCATGAAATTAGAAGACACTAACTCCTTGGAAGGAAAGTTATGACAAACCTAGAGAGCATATTAAAAAGTAGAGACACCAGTTTGCTGACAAAGTTATGTATAGTCAAAACTATTGCTTTTCCCGTAGTCATGTACAAATATGAAATTTGAACCATAAATAATGCTGAGTGCTGAAAAATCGATGCTTTCAAATTGTCATACTGGAGAAGACTATTGAGAGTCCCTAGCTGCACAGTGATCAAACCAGTCAATCTTAAAGGAAATCGGCTCTGAATATTCATTGGAATGACTGCTGCTTAAACTGAAGTTCCAATACTTTGCCCACCCCATGTGAAAAGACGACTCATTGGAAAAGACTTTGACGCTGGGAAACATTGAAGGCAAAAAGAGAAGCAAGCGGCTGAGGGTGAGATGGTTAGATAGCATCACCGACCCAATGGACATGAGTTGGAGCAAACTCCAGGTGATAGTGAAGAAACAGGGAGATTGCTATTATGCAGTTCATGGGGACTCATCTCAAAGGTTCAGACATGACTTAGCAACTGAACAACAACATAGCAGTATTATTTTCCATCTGTCCCCTAAAATAAAAGAAGCAAAAGTAAACAAATGAGACCTAATTAAATCCTTTTGTTCAGCAAAAAAAGAAAGAAAGAAAGAAAGAAACAAAAGACTGCTTACTGAATGAGAGAAAATATTTGCAACTAAGAATGATAAAGTGTTAATGACCAAAATATAGAGAGAGCTCATATAATTCAATATAACAACAACAAGAAAATAACTTGATTGGGAAATGGTCAGTTCAGTTCAGTCGCTCAGTCATGTCCAACTCTGTGCAACCCCATATGCTGCAGCAAGCCAGGTCTCCCTGTCCATCACCAATCCCTGGAGTTCACTCAAACTTCGTCTACATTGTGTTAGTGATGCCATCCAACCATCTCATCTTCTGTCGTCCCCTTCTCCTTCCACCTTCAATCTCTCCCAGCATCAGGGTCTTTTCAAATGAGTCAGTTCTTCACATAAGGTGGCCAAAAGATTAGAGTTTCAGCTTCAGGATCAGTCCTCCCAATGAATATTCAGGACTGATTTCCTTTAGGAGGGACTGGTTGGAACTCCTTGAAGTCCAAGGGATTCTCAAGAGTCTTCTTCAACACCACAGTTCAAAAGCATCAATTACTCGGTGCTCAGCTTTTTTTGTAGTCAAATTTTCGTATCCATACATGACTACTGGAAAAACCGTACCTTTGACTAGATGGAACTTTGTTGGCAAAGTAATGTCTCTGCTTTTTAATATGCTTTCTAGGTTAGTCATAACTTTTCTTCCAAAGAGCAAGCATCTTTTAATTTCATGGCTGCAGTCACCATCTGCAGTGATTTTGGAGCCCACAAAAATAAAGTCTCTCACTGTTTCCACTGTTTCACAATCTGTTTGCCATGAAGTGATGGGACCAGATGCCATGATCTTCATTTTCTGAATGTTGAGCTTTAAGCCAACTTTTTCACTCTCCTCTTTCACTTTCATAGAGAGGATCTTTAGTTCTTCTTCACTTTCTGTCATATGGGTGGTGTCATTTACATATCAGAGCTTATTGATATTCTCCAGGCAATCGTGACCCCAGCTTGTGCTTCATCCAGCCCAGCATTTCTCATGATGTACTCTGCATATAAGTTAAATGAGCAGGGTGACAATATATAGCCTTGACGTACTCCTTTCCTGATTTGGAATCAGTCTGCCATTCCATGTCCAGTTCTAACTATTGTTTCCTGACCTGCATACAAATTTCTCAAGAGGCAGGACAAGAGGTCTTGTATTCCTATCTCTTTCAGAATTGTCCAGAGTTTGTTGTGATCCACACAGTCAAAGGCTTTGGCATAGTCAANGATTTGGAATCAGTCTGCCATTCCATGTCCAGTTCTAACTATTGTTTCCTGACCTGCATACAAATTTCTCAAGAGGCAGGACAAGAGGTCTTGTATTCCTATCTCTTTCAGAATTGTCCAGAGTTTGTTGTGATCCACACAGTCAAAGGCTTTGGCATAGTCAATAAAGCAGAAATATATATTTTTCTGGAACTCTTTTGCTTTTTTGATGATCCAGCAGATGTTGACAATTTGATCTCTGGTTTCTCTGACTTTTCTAAATCCAACTTGAATATCTGGAGCTTCATGGTTCATGTACTATTAAGCTTGGCTTGGAGAATTTTGAGCATTACTTTACTAGGATGTGAAATGAGTGCAATTGTGTGGTAGTTTGAGCATTTTTTGGCATTGCCTTTCTTTGGGATTGCAATGAAAACTGCCCTTTTCCAGTCCTGTGGCCACTGCTGAGTTTTCCAAATTTGCTGACATATTGAGTGCAGCACTTTCACAGCATCATTTTCCAGGATTTGGAACAGCTCAACTGTTTTTTTCCATCAACTCCACTAGCTTTGTCCATAGTGATGCTTCTTAAGACCCACTTGACTTCACATTCCAGGATATCTGGCTGTTGGTGAGTGATCACACCATCATGATTATCTGGGACGTGAAGATCTTTTTTGTATAGTTCTTCTGTGCATACTTGCCACCTATTCTTAGTATCTTCTGCTTCTGTTAGGTCCATACCATTTCTGTCTTTCATTGTGCCCATCTTTGTATGAAATGTTCCCTTGGTATTTCTAACTTTCTTGAAGAAATCGCTAGTCTTTCCCATTCTATTGTTTCCCTCTATTTCTTTGCACTGATCACTGAGGAAGGCTTTCTTATCTCTCCCTGATATTCTTTGGAACTCTGCATTCAAATGGGTATATGTTCCCTTTCCTCCTTTGCCTTTAACTTCTCTTCTTTTCATAGCTATTTGTAAGGCTTCCTCAGACAACCGTTTTGCCTTTTTAAATTTCTTATCCTTGGGGTTGGTCTTGATCATCGCCTCCTGTACAATGTCATGAACCTCCGTCCATAGTTCTTCAGACACTCCATCTAGTAGGTCTAATCCATTGAATCTATTTGTTACTTCCACTGTATAATCATAAGGTCATACTTGAATGGTCTAATGTTTTTTTTTTTTTTATTTAGGTCATGCTTGAATGGTCTAATGGCTTTTTCTACTTTCTTCAATGTAAGTCTGAATTTGCCAATAAAGAGTGCATGGTTTTAGCCACAGTAAACTCCTGGTCTTGTTTTTGCTGACTGTATAGAACTTTTCCATCTTTGGCTGCAAAGAATATAATCAATCTGATTTTGGTATTGACCATCTGGGAATGCCCATGTGTAGAGTCTTCTCTTGTGTTGTTGGAAGAGGGAGTTTGCTATGACTAGTGTGTTCTCTTGGTAAAACTCTATTAGCCTTTGCCTTGCTTCATTCTGTCCTCCAAGGCCAAATTTGCCTGTTACTTCAGGTATGTCTCGACTTCCTACTTTTGCATTCCAGTCCCCTATAAAGAAAAGGACATCTTTTTTGGGTGTTAGTTCTAGAATGTCTTGTAAATCTTCATAGATCTATTCAACTTCAGCTTCTTCAGTATTACTGGTTAGAGCATAGACTTTGATTACTGTGACATTGAATGAATTGCCTTGGCAATGAAAATAGATCGTTCTGTCATTTTTGAGATTGCTTCCAAGTACTGAATTTCAGACTCTTTTATTGACTGTCATGGCTACTCCATTTCTTCTAAGGGATTCTTGCCCACAGTAATAGATATAATGGTCATCTGAGTTAAATTCACTCATTCCAGTCCATTTTAGTTTGCCGATTCTAGGTGAAAAAAGAGCCTTCAGAATGGGAGAAAATAATAGCAAACAAAGAAATGGACAAATAATTAATCTCAAAACTATACAAGTAACTCCTGCAGCTCAATTCCAGAAAAATAAAAGACCCAATTAAAAAGTGGGCCAAAGAACTAAACAGACATTTCTCCAAAGAAGACATATAGATGGTTAACAAACACATGAAAAGATGCTCATCACTCATTATCAGAGAAATGCAAATCAAAACCATAATGAGGTACTATTTCACACCAGTCAGAATGGCTGCTATCTTTGGGTTCAAGTCTACAAGCAATAAATGCTGGAGAGGGTGTGGAGACAAGGGAACCCTCTTATATTATTGATGGGAATGAAAACTATTATAGCCACTATGGAGAACAGTGTGGAGATTCCTTAAAAAGCTGGAAATAGAACTGCTGTATGATCCAGCAATCCCACTGCTGGGTATACACACTGAGGAAACCAGAATTGAAAGAGACACGTGTACCCCAATGTTCATTGAAGCACTGTTTCTAATAGCCAGGACATGGAAGCAACCTAGATGTCCATCAGCAGATGAATGGATAAGAAAGCTTTGGTACATATACATAATGGAATATTACTCAGTCATTAAAAGGAATCGATTTGAATCAATTCTACTGAGGTGGATGAAACTGGAGCCTATTATACAGAGTGAAATAAGCCAGAAAGAAAAACACCAATAAAGTATACTAAGGCATATATATGGAATTTAGAAAGAAGGTAATGATAACCCTGTATGTGAGACAGCAAAAGAGACACAGATGTATAGAACAGTCTTTTGGACTCTGGGGGAGGGCAAGGGTGGGATGATATGGGAGAATGGCATTGAAACATGTAAAATATCATATGAGAAATGAGTCACCAGTCCAGGTTTGATGCATGATACGGGGTGGTGCTCAGAGCTTGTGCACTGGGATGAATCAGAGGGATGGAATGGGGCAGGAGGTGGGAAGGGGTTTCAGGATGGGGAACAGATGTACACTCATGGCGGATTCAAGTCAATATATGGCAAAACCAATACAATATTGTAAAGTAAAATAAATTAATTAAAAAAAAGATCAATGCTTACTCTTGCCATCTCCTGTTTGACCACTGCCAATTTGCCTTTATTCATGGATCTAACATCTCAAGTTCCTCTGCAATAGTGCTCTTTACAGCATCGGACTTTACTTCCATCACCAGTCACATCCACAACTGGGTGCTGTTTTCGCTTTGGCTCCATCTCTTCATTCTTTCTGGAGTTGTTTCTCCACTCTTCCCCCATAGCATATTGGGCTCCTACCTACCGAGTTCATCTTTCAGTTTCCTATCTTTTTGCCTTTTCATACTGTTCATGGGTTTCTCAAGGAAAGAATACTAGTGGTTTGCCATTCCTTTCAAAAGATCTGAATGGTCATTTCTTTCCAAAGAAGTGCACAGATGGCTAACAGTCCCATGCAAAGTTGTTCAGCATCTTTAATCATCCAAGAAATTGAAATTAGAACCATAATTCAATATCACTTCACACCTATAAGAATGGGTATTATCAAGATCTCAAATAGCAAGTGTTGATGATGATATGGAGAAAGGGGCACTGTAGCACACTCTTGAAGGGAATGTAAAAATGTAACAGCCACTGTGGAAAACTGCATGGATGTTTCTCAAAAAAAAAAAATAAAATAAAACTAAAAATAAAACTCTCATATGACCCAACAATTCCACTCCTGGGCATTTATTTGAAAAAAAAAGAAAAAATTGCACTACAATTTTTATTGTAGCACCATTTACAATTGCCCAGACATGGAAAGAACCTAAATGATCATCATCAGATAAATGGATTAAAGAATATCTGAATGGGGAGAGAAAAGGGCTAGAAGGGGTAGATAATTAAGAATTACAAGCTATATGTATAAAATGAATAAGCTACAAGGATATACGTTAGAACACCAAATATATAGACACTATTTCATAGCAACTGTAAAGGGAGTATAACCTTTAAAATTTGTGAATCACGACATTGTACACCAACTATACCACAATAAAATCAATGCAAAAATCCTAAATAAAATATTAGCAACCATAAAAAATTCAGTAGCTGATTTCTTATTGAAAACAATGGAGTTTATGAGGCAGAGGGCTTATATATTCAAAGTATGTGCATGCTAAGTTGCTTCAGTCATGTCCAGCTTTTTGTGATCCTGTGGACAGTAGCTCACCAGGCTTTTCTGTCCATGGGAGTCTACAGGCAGACATACTAAAGTGTATTGCAATGCTCTCCTCCAGGAGATCTTCCTGACCCAGAGATTTAACTCTCATCTCTTATGCCTCCTGCATTGGCAGACAGGTTTTTTTGTTTTGTTTTGTTTTGTTTTACTGCTAGTGCCAACTGAGAAGCCCCATTCAAAGGACATATTCTATCAATCAATAGTTCTATATTTAGCAAAATTGTCCTTCAAAAATGAAGCAGAACTAAAGCATTCAAAGCTAATGGGGAGAACGCATCACCAGCAAATCAGTACTGTGGGAAATCCTAAAGGGATTCTTCAGGGTGAAATGTAAGGACAGTAGATGGTAACTTGAATCAAAGCTAAAAAATAAAGCACAAATAAAGGTAAATAATCTAAGTAAATTTATAAAGAGTATAAATGTATTTTTTTGGTTTGCAATCCCTTTTTTCTATCTGATTTAAAAGACAAATACAGGAACAATAATTAAAAACTTATNGAATCAAGATTGTCGGGAGAAATACCAATAACCTCAGATAAGATGTGTATAAGAGACAGGTAGATGGTAACTTGAATCAAAGCTAAAAAATAAAGCACAAATAAAGGTAAATAATCTAAGTAAATTTATAAAGAGTATAAATGTATTTTTTTGGTTTGCAATCCCTTTTTTCTATCTGATTTAAAAGACAAATACAGGAACAATAATTAAAAACTTATGCTGATATTGTTATAATACATAAATATGTAATTTGTTATAATAACAGCATAAAGAGGGAGAATGGAATTCTGTAGAAACAAAGCTGTATATGCTATTAAAACTAAGTTGGCAAGAATTCAAACTAGATTGTAGTAACTTAAGCATTAATAGTAATCCCCGTGACAACCACTAAGAAAGTTACAAAATATATATGGGAGAAAAAACAAAAGGAATTGCATAGCACGCTATATCTATTTAATAACCAAAACAGAAGTAATGAAGGAATAAAGGGATGAGAAAAGACAAGATTATAGCACACTGGCAAACATAAACCCTATCTTATCAGCACTTACATTAAATGTAAATAGATTAAATTCTCAAATTTAAAGGCAGAGATTCAAAGAATGGATAAGTAACGTAATTCAACTACAAGCTATGCATATTTAGGATTCAAAATACACAAGTGATTTGTTATTAAAAGAATGGAAAAAAATATGCCATGTCAACAGTAAACAAAATAGAGCCAGAGTACCTATACTACTCAGTCAGTTCAGTTCAGTTCAGTGGTGTCTGACTCTCTGCGACCCCATGAATCGCAGCACGCCAGGCCTCCCTGTCTATCACCAACTCCCAGAGTTCACTCAGACTCACATCTATCGAGTCAGTGATGCCATCCAGCCATCTCATCCTCTGTCGTCCCCTTCTCCTCCTGCCCCTAATCCCCTCCCAGCATCAGAGTCTTTTCCAACGATTCAATTCTTTGCATGAGGTGGCCAAAGTACTGGAGTTTCAACTTTAGCATCATTCCTTCCAAAGAAATCCCAGGGCTGATCTCCTTCAGAATGGATTGGTTGGATCTCCTTGCAGTCCAAGGGACTCTCCAGAGTCTTCTCCAACACCATAGTTCAGGGAGCAAGTGTCTTTTAATTTCATGGCTACAGTCATCATCTGCAGTGATTTTGGAGCCCTCAAAAATAAAGTCTGACACTGTTTCCACTGTTGCCCATCTATTTCCCATGAAGTG
The DNA here is from genome assembly GCA_006410615.1 of Neotragus moschatus. Lineage (NCBI taxonomy): Eukaryota > Metazoa > Chordata > Mammalia > Artiodactyla > Bovidae > Neotragus > Neotragus moschatus. The sequence continues at coordinate 153,928 of SJYA01003253.1, read as the reverse complement.
ATGGGACCAGATGCCATGATCTTTGTTTTCTGAATGTTGAGCTTTAAGCCAACTTTTTCACTCTCTTCTTTCACTTTAATCGAGAGGTTTTTAGTTCCTCTTCACTTTCTGTCATAAGAGTGGTGTCATCTGCATATCTGAGGTTATTGGTATTTCTCCCGACAATCTTGATTCCAGCTTGTGCTTCTTGCCCTCACTGTGTCATTGATTGACTGATCCTTTCATAATTTTAAAATGTGTCACATTTTAAAGTTATGAAAGGATCAGTCAATCAATGACATTATAATTATAAACATGTATGCTCTTAACAACAAAGCTCCCAAACACATGAATCAAACAGTGAGTGCATTTTAAGGAGAAGTAGTTGGTTAAAAAGTAACAGCTTGAGATTTGAATACTACATTTTCAACTATGGATAGAATACCTAGCTAAAAGAACAACAAGGACATCAAAAACTTGAAAAATACTGTCAGTCAACAGACTCAAAGACATGTACAGGACACTCCACAATACAACAGCAGAATGCATGTCCTGTTTAAGTGCACATGGAAGATTATCTAGAATAGACCATATATGTTAAGCCATAAAATAAGTCTCAATAAATTTGAAGCAATTGTAATAATGTATAATAATACAATAAAATTAGAAAAAAATAGCAGAAGGAAATTAGGGAGATGCAAACATATGTGCAAGTTAAGCACTTCTAAATAATCAATGGGTTAAGTAAGAAATCATTAGGAAATTAGAAAATACCTGCAAATTATTGAAGATAAAAATACAGCATATCAAAACTTATTGGACACAGCAAAAATAGTATTTTGGTACTACTTAGGTACTATAGCCAATAGTACTTAACTATAAATACCTACACCAAAAAATTAAAAAAAAAATCTGATTAATAACTTAATCTTTCACCTTAAAAAGAAAATTAAAAATAGAAGACAAAACTAAGCAGAAATTAAGCATATTGAAGAAATCAAATATTTAGCAGAGATAAATGAAATAGAAAATTGAAATAAATAAAGAAAATCAACAAAACCAAAGTTTGATTGTTGAAAAAGATCAACATAATTGGCAAGCCTTTAGCAAGATAAAACTAAAAAGAAAGAAAGAAAGAAGGCTCAAATTATTAAAATCTTTGATGAAAATGAGGACATATCTACTTTGTAGAAGTAAAAAGAATGACAAGAGAATACTATGAATAACTGTATGACAATGGATTAACTAAGATACAAACAGTAAATTCCTAGAAATTCACAATCTATTGAAACTGAGTAGAGAAGAAATAGGAAATCAAAAAATGCAGATTTTTAATGAGTGAAAAGATTGGATTGCTAATCAAACAACTTCATATAAAGTAAAGATTAAGCCCAGGTGTGG
>SJYA01003253.1:129989-144240 GCA_006410615.1 Neotragus moschatus | reverse complement strand
GTAGAAAGTAAAAGAGTTAGTCGCTCAGTTATATCTGACTTTGCAACTCCCTGGACTGTAGCCCACCATGCTCCTTGGTCCATAGAATTCTCCAGATAAGGATCCTGGAGTGTGTAGCCATTCCCTTTTCCAGGGGATGCTCCTGACCCAGGGATCAAACCCAAGTCTCCTGCATTGCAGATAGATTCTTTACCATCTGAGCCACCAGGGAAACCCTTATCAAATAAAGATTTTTATATAGCCTAAGATTCCCAGGCTTTAATCAAACAGACAAAAGACAGAGTAGGGGCATGTGTTCTCGCTCCCAGAATGTATTGCCAAATACCAGGGCTTCTATCAATGGGAACGCTAAAGTCTAGCCTTTGGCCTGTGCCCTCAACAGAGACTCTAGTACAACTCCTTTACAACCTGCTGGGACCTATCGAGTTATGGACAGGTAATAGGTCATCCCTTGGTTATAGGGAAACTTAGAGAGGACACTTTAGCAACAAGGCAGCTTGGCAGCCAATGTGAAATGTAGGTCAAATTAAGAAATACTAGTCACTTTCCTGGAAAGTTGGATAGGGGAAAATCTATTTCAGGAAATTCCCAACTCTTGGGGAGACACTTTGCCCATTATGGATACTTGCAAAGCACCAAATGGTGAGGTAGTTGGTACAACAGGGTTTGAAGTATGAGGCAGGATGGAATTTGGAGACTTGCAGTATGGCATAGCTAGAAGGGCTTTTAGAATCCATCTAGTCACATTCCCTCATGGTACATATGGACAGGCTGAGGCTCAGTGAAAGAAAGATGCTTACTCAAAGTCATACATAAAGTAGGGGCATAGCCAAGCCTGGAGGACTGGAATGAAGTCTTTCATAAGCCACACTGCCTCCTTACTTTTTAAACTGATTAATCTACCAGCTACAACTGAAACCAGCACCTTCTTATCTGGATCTATTTGATATGGCTTAATAGTGCTATCCTAGGACTGGAAAATATCCTCTTTACAGCTTAAAAAATAATTCTGTCATTTGCCAACTGCTTTCTGAGAAATCTTTCCCAGAACTTCAGAGCTTAGCTATCCTCCCTCAGGAGACTGAATGTTATTCAACTATTTGACCCCTTCAGACGAAAAAAAAAAAAAAAAAAAAAGGGCTGGGCATTGACTCAAAGGGTTTTGTTGGAAAGTGTTTTGACTTGCGAAAGAAGGGCTAATACTAGGGCCCACACTAGTCCTGGGACCTGGACTTTAAAAAGTAAAGAGAACTGTGGCTTGTGTGATGATCCTAAAGCAAGGAAAGGCCTGGTTTGGGTGGTTATGAGATCCATTATGGGCTCCATTTAAAATTTTCATCCTCATATCATCAAGCTGGCAGTGAGATCTTCTGATGACCCTGAACATTTGTGTCAGGCCCCTATTATAATGCCCATGCAATAGAGGATTAGCTTACATAATATATATTTGAAAAATGTTTATAGTGTTTATAAAATGCAAATGTTAGGATTTATTTTTATTATTTCAACATATGTCTTAAATCGAGAGGCTTTTTAGAAGTGAAGCCACAGTCCTCCAGAGTTGTCCACCTGGCAGAGTGTTTTGAGATCAGCCAAACTGATCTCTTCACTATACAGATGAGCTGGGGACACTGAGATTAAGGGAGAAGGAAGATGCTATAGCAGTTTGTTCTCAGTCTCAGGTCTGTGGTGTAAGACTCTACACATAAATGATAGACCTGCTTCTGGGTCTAAATGACCTCCACAGGCAATGGAGGGAACAATACACATACACACATGCATACACACACACACACACACACACACACACACACACACACAAGTGATTTGAATTTAATATTTACAAAATGATCCTCTGAGCTCCAGTCCTGTCTCTTTAATTCCCAGCTCAAATCAACTGATTTGGAGAAAGTAGAGAGGTGTACTCTAAAATGTATTAGAGAGTGAAAATATTGTAGTTGTAGAAAGAACAATCATTTTTAGGAGCATTAACTCTGTTGCAAATGCTCTGTGGCCTGGAACAAATTATTTTCCTTCTTGGGTGACTTAATTCAGTGTCTATTCTAACTCTGAGGTTGTAGAATTTGATGGATGACAGAGCTCTAGGACAAGGTGACTTAATCTGAGTCAGTTATGGAAAGTTGGATTCTTTCTAACCACCTAAATAGCACCAAGTTAGCACTCATCTAGTCTCTCCCTCTAAGGATATGGAATAAGCAGGGATGAATCAAGGATCCTTTTACCCTATAGTGAGTTTCACTTAGCTATTACTCAGGCTTAGTTTCCTAAAGGGAGAAGGAAATGGCAACCCACTGCAGTATTCTTGTCAAGATAATCCCATGGACAGAGGAGCCTGGAGGGCTGCTGTCCATGGGATCGCAGAGTTGGGCACGACTGAAGCGACTTAGCATGCATGCATGTATTGGAGAGGGAAATGACAATCCATTCCAATATTATTGCCTGGAGAATCCCAGGGATAGAGGAGTCTGGTGGGCTGCCATCTATGGGGTTACACAGAGTCAGACACGACTGAAGTGACTTAGCAGCAGCAGCAGCAGTTTCCTAAAAGGCTATTTCAGTTCTCAAGAACTGAAGATAAATGAAGATACAGTAGGATTTCAGAAAATAATGCTGCGATGAGATAGTCAATCCTCTTTTGGTTTATAAGTCCAGCATTAAGTTGGACAAACTACCCCAGACAAATTGGGCCATGTCCACAGGGAAGTGAGTCATCGCAGGAAGTGATAAGAAACCAAGTTTTGTGAAGAACACTTGAAGGAGCTAAAGCTGTTTAACTTAGAGAAGAGGTGAATCAAAGAAACATTGTTTCTGTCCATAGCGTTCTAAAGACCTGTCACAACATGGAGAAGATATATTCTTTGTGTCTCCAAGAAACAAGGCTGGGATCCTTTGAAAGAAGACACAAGAGAGTTGATTTAGTTCAACACAAGGAAGAATTTTCTAACAGTTGATTGGATAGACTAGATGGTCTGGACAAATAGTGGATTCTCAGTCACTGCAAGTATGTGAACAAATCTTCTGAGCACTTGTTCATAACACTGAATGGTGGCTCTAGGTTAGTTCTAAGGTCCCATCTAGCTCCTAACAACATTACTTATTCAGAGGCTGTATATCTTAACAAAGATCCAAACTCGGGAGCATAGAGGTAAACGTATAGTGGTAGAATTTTAGGTGAAGGGCAATAAATGGGGAAGGGAATTAAATGGTGTTGGGAACATTTTTAATGTCCCTGAGATATAACAAATACTAGAAAATAATGTGTATGTTTTACAGGTGAGGATCCTTTACAGTTTCTACCCAAACTTATCTCCTGGCTTCTTCAATAACCCTCAACCACTTCCCTCCCTTCTGCCCAAAGCTGACAGAATCTGGAGAATTGGCTGAGAACATTCACTTAGCAGGAGTAGGCTTTCCTCAGTAGGCATTCAGTCCCACCTCTCCCCACTCTCCCATTTTTGCCTGTGCCAAGAGTGGCAGCCAGACCCCATTGTGCTACTTTACCATAGATGACCATCAGTAGGTGGCTCAGGAGCAGCAGGCCCAGTAAGAGCCCCATCACAGCCAGAGCCACTTCTGTCCTTTCTTCTTGCCTCCTGAAATTAAAAAGATGAACTCTTGATGGCTTCCAGAGTCTGTGCTTGCTTACTTCCTTCTCTTCCTTATATCTTTCACATGGACTCCCAGTCTCATCTAACATTCCCCTTCCTTCCCTATTTCAGTACAAGTCACATGAGCACCCCCTCCCTACCCTGCCTGGGGTTGGAGTTTTAACTGTGAGTGAAGCAATTATTCCCCTTGCTAAAATATTGACTTGACTTTCCCTGGAGCCAATAGGAGTTTCTGGTCTTTGATTTCCCAAGCTGTGTTTATTTTGTGTTTCCTCAACAAGATAAGATTGAGGAATAATGTTTGGGATGAGTGTGCTCCCTCCACTATGGGAGTATTTCCCAGGTAGAATAGATAAACTTTATTGGCCTATGCAATATTCAGCAGTCGTACTGTTAGCCCCTGTCTATTCAGTCTATGCAAATAAACAAAGAGTTGGGGATGGGTATCTATGGGCCTCAGAATGCAAGAGATTAAGTTTATGAAAGATATTTTTATATATCAGTGCTTAAATAATTTATAAGCTCATGAATAATGCTGTTATGGGGGAATATACCCCCACATCTCCTATAGGGAAAGCTTTCTCTGATAGCTCTGCCTCTTTGGTGGTAAGGGTAAAGTTTCCGTTACTGCTCACAAGGAATCTTTTATTTATTTCTTTAGTTGGAAAGTTAGGTCTGGCATCCAGTGTACTTGCCAATTGATTTGACAGTGGTATGCTCTATCAGATTGACCTTTTAAATGGTTTTACACTGATACATACACCTGACCTGTAAGAATTATATTAGGCCTTATGAGAAACTTAATTACTTCTCTTCACAGGCCTCAGGGTGACTTTAAGTCCACCAGATGTCTACCTCTAGATTTGGCACTGCTAACAATTCACTAATCTTTGAAAATATAAACAATTCCAAGAGGAAAAATGCACCCAACAAATTCACATTGAAGTGGGTCTCCAAAGAGAGACATTGTCTCCTCCACTCCTGTGTGTAACCACCCCTAGTGCCTGTCAAGGAATGATTACATACAGATGACTTGAGGCTGGACAAGGGCTAAGAGGAGACTCTAGCATTTCAGATTCTGCCATTATCACATGGAATTCTGTTAAGTCCCTCTGGCTTCTAAATTCAGTCTCTCCTTGGCTGTCCCTTGCTTTTTGGTCACTTCGTTTAGTCTACCTCACTGGAACTTTTAGTCATTCTCTCCCATCAGGTCGTCACTCAGGGAACCTTGAACTTTGGAAAGCCCTGCTTTTGTATTTCCCAACCAACATCCTATTACCATCACCACCATTCACACACACACACACACAAACACACACACACCTCTTCATCTACACAGTCTTTTCCTGATGAAGAGCTAGAACCCCAAGCTCCCTTGGATTGGTGTCAATTTCTGTCTGGCCTAGTGACGGCATTATTGAACTGCCTCTTGCCTCTTGTTAGGATCTCCTAGATCTGAATATATATAAATGTCCTCAAGAGCATGCACAGCATTTCTCTGGGGAAGACTTACAGTCCTGCAGTAGGCTTAGTAACTCTGTTGAGAAGGAATAATATTGAAGGGAAAGTTAGAAATTCCATTGAAAGTGAAGTTAGAAATCCTAGAGACAGACCTGACTTTGCATCTTTCTGAGACTTTAGACAAGTTAAATCTTTCTGTGCCTCAACTTCCCCAATTGTAATAATGAGCACTGCTAAACTTGATATTTGTATCTTTTTTGATATTTAAAAATCAAACTACAACATACTTACAGTAACAAGTATAACAATGACAGCTACTATTTCTTAATCATTTGCTTTTCCAGACACTGTACTAAGCACTTAGTGCAGATCATTTCATTTGGTATCTACAATCTCTTAGGTAGGTATTATGGTATTATTGTACTCACTCTTGTGTCTCTTTTGTCACTCTATTCTTCCTTATGTTATTATTCTTTTTTCATTCTAGAACTTGTCACTACTTGGCAGATTGTATATTTACTGGTTTGTTTGTTGTCTGTTCACTCTAGAATGTAAACACTATGAAGACATGTTTGATATGATATCCCAGTGCCTAGAAAAATGACTAACATATGATAGATACTCAATAAAGATTTTTCATGAATGAATTGCACAAGTCACCATTTTAAAAATGAGACAGAAGCCCAGAATAATGAAATCAGTTACTTGTATAGAGCTACCTAGACAAGATTCAAACGCATATCAGTATGACTCCAAAAATGATATTGTTAAGCACAGTGTGTACGAGTACCTTGGGTTTGACTGAGCTGGAAGGAAGCAGTGGTGCAAAAAGGAAATCCACACAGGTCCTGCTCAAGAACATGCATACATATAAACCCATAAACCCATAAATATCATATACAAACATAGATGCATATACATAAGGAGAAATACATATACGCATGTGTATATGTGTGTGTGTGCTAAGCTGCTTCAGTTGTGGCCAACTCTTTGTGGAACTATGGTCTGTAGCCCACCAAGCTCCTCTGTCCATGGGGATTTTCCAGACAAGAATACTGAAGTGGTTTTCCATGCCTTCCTTCCGGTTATCTTCTTGATCCAGGGATCCAACTGGCAACTCTTATGTTTCCTGCATTGGCAGATTGGTTCTTTACCACTAGTACCACATCAATTCACTTCAGTTCAGTTGTTCAGTCACGGCCAACTCTTTGAGACCCCATGGACTGCAGCACACCAGGCTACCCTGTCTATCACCAACTCCTGGGGTTTACTCAAACTCACACCCATGAGTTGGTTATGCCATCCAACCATCTCATCTTCTGTCGTCCCCTTCTCCTTCCACCTTCAAACTTTTCCAGCATCAGGGTCTTCTCAAATGAGTCAGTTCCTCACATTAGGTGGCCAGAGTATTGAAGTTTTACCTTCGGGATCAGTTCTTCCAAGGAATATTCAGGACTGATTTCCTTTAGGATGGACTGGTTGGATCTCCTTGCAGTCCAAGGGACTCTCAAGAGTCTTCTCCAAGACCACAGTTCAAAAGCATAATCTTCAGTGCTCAGCTTTCTTTATAGCCCAACTCTCACATCCATACATCATTACTGAAAAAACCACCATTACTGAAAAAACTTGCATATAAGTTTACTAGACGGACCTTTGTTGGCAAAGTAATGTCTCTGCTTTTAAAAATGCTGTCTAGGTTGGTCATAACTTTTCTCCCAAGGAGTAAGCATCTTTTAATTTCATGGCTGCAGTCACCATCTGCAGTGATTTTGGAGCCCAAGGAAATAAAGTCAGCCACTGTTTCCACTGTTTCCCCATCTATTTGCCATGAAGAGATGGAACCAGATGACATGATCTTAGTTTTCTGAATTTTGAGTTTTAAGGCAAATTTTTCAGTCTCTTCTTTCACTTTAATCAAGAGACTCTTTAGTTCTTTGCTTTCTGCCATATGGGTGATGTCATCTGCATATCTGAGGTTATTGATATTTCTCCTGTTAATCTTGATTGCAGCTTGTGCTTCATTCAGCCCAGCTTTTCTCATGATGTACTCTGCATATAAGTTAAATAAGTAGGGTGACAGTATACAGCCTTGATGTATTCCTTTCCCAATTTGGAACCAGTCTGTTGTTCCATGTCCAGTTCTAGCTGTTGCTTCCTGACAATGCACACAGATTTCTCAAGAGGCAGGACAGGTGGTCTGGTATTCCAATCTCTTTCAGAATTTTCCAGAGTTTGTTGTGGTCCACATAGTAAAAGGCTTTGGCATAGTCAATAAAGCAGAAATAGATGTTTTTCTGGAACTCTCTTACCTTTTCGATGATCCAGTGGATGTTGGCAATTTGATCTCTGGTTCCTCTGACTTTTCTAAATCCAGCTTGAACGTCTGGAGCTTCATGGTTCATGTACTGTTAAAGCCTGGCTTGGAGAATTTTGAGCATTACTTTACTAGCGTGTGAAATGAGTGCAATTGTCTGGTAGTTTGAGCATTTTTTGGCATTGCTTTTCTTTGGGGATGGACTGAAAACTGACCTTTCAAGTCCTGTGGCCACTGCTGAGATTTCCAAATTTGCTGGCATATTGAGAGTAGCACTTTCACAGCGTCATCTTTCAGGATTTGAAATAGCTTAACTGGAATTCCATCACCTCCACTAGCTTTGTTCGTAATGATGCTTCCTAAGACTCTTGAGAGTCCCTTGGACTGCACGGAGATCCAACCAGTCCATTTTAAAGGAGATCGGCCCTGGGATTTCTTTGGAAGGAATGATGCTGAAGCTGAATCTCTGGTACTTTGGCCACCTCATGCAAAGAGTTGACTCATTGGAAAAGACTCTGATGCTGGGAGGGATTGGGGGCAGGAGAAGAAGGGGACGACAGAGGATGAGATGGCTGGATGGCATCATTGACTCGATGGGCGTGAGTCTGAGTGAACTCCGGGAGTTTGTGATGGACAGGGAGGCCTGGCGTGCTGTGATTCATGGGGTTACAAGGGGTCGGATGCGACTGAGCAACTGAACTGAAGGCCCACTTGACTTTGCATTCCAGGATGTCTGGCTCTAGGTTGATGATCACACCATTGTGATTTTCTGGGTCATGAAAATAGTTTTTGTATAGTTCTTCTGTGTATTCTTGTCACCTTTTTTCAATATCTTCTGCTTCTGTTAGGACATTTCTGTCCTTTATTGTGCCTATCTTTGCATGAAATATTCCCTTGGCATTTCTAATTTTCTTGAAGAGATCTCTGATCTTTCCCAGTCTATTATTTTCCTCTATTTCATTACATTGATCTCTCTTTGCTATTCTTTGGAACTCTGCATTCAAATAGGTATGTTTTTCCTTTTCTCCTTTGCCTTTTGCTTCTCTTCTATTCACAACTATTTGTAAGGCATCCTCAGACAACCACTTGACCTTTTTGCATTTCTTTTCCTTGGGGATGGTCTTGATCCCTGCCTCCTGTACAATGTCATGAACCTCCATCCATAGTTCTTCAGGCACTGTGTCTATCAGACCTAATCCCTTAAATATATTTGTCACTTCCACTGTATAAATCATAAGGGATTTGATTTAGGACATACCTGAATGGTCTAGTGGTTTCCCCTACTTTCCTGAATATAAGTCTGAATTTGGCAATAAGGAATTCATGATCTGAGCCACAACTTCTCCATCTTTGGCTGCAAATAATATAATCAATCTGATTTTGGTATTGGCCATCTGGGGATGTCCATGTGTAGAATTGTCTCTTGTGTTGTGGGAAGAAGGTGTTTGCTATGACCAGTGCTTTCTCTTGGCAAAACTCTATTAGCCTTTGCCTTGCTTCACTCTGTCTTCCAAGGCCAAATTTGCCTATTACTCCAGGTATGTCTTGACTTCCTACTTTTGCATTCCAGTCCCTTATAATGAAAAGGACATCTTTTCTTTTCTTTTCTTTTTTTTTTTTTTTTTTTTGGTGTTAGCTCTAGAAGGTCTTGTAGGTCTTCATAGAACCATTAAATTTCAATTTATTCAGCATTACTGGTGGGGGCATAGACTTGGATTACTGTCATGTTGAATGGTTTGCCTCGGAAATGAAGAGATCATTCTGTCGTTTTTGAGATTTCACCCAAGTACTGCATTTTGGACTCTTTTGTTGACTATCATGGCTACTCCATTTCTTCTAAGGGATTCTTGCCCACAGCAGTAGATATAATGGTTATCTGAGCTAAATTCACCCATTCCAGTCCATTTTAGTTCACTGATTCCTAAAATGTCAAGGCTCACTCTTGCCATCTCCTGTTTGACTACTTCCAATTTGCATTGATTCATGGACCTAACATTCCAGGTTCCTATGCAATATTAATCTTTACAGTATGAGACTTTACTTCCATCACCAGTCACATCCACAACTGGGTGTTGTTTCTCTTTGGATTTATCTCTTTCATTCTTTCTGGAGTTGTTTCTCCACTCTTCTCTCGTAGCATTTTGGGTACCTGCCTACCGAGTTCATCTTTCAGTGTCCTATCTTTTTGCTTTTTCATAATGTTAAGGGGTTTCTCAAGGCAAGAATACTGAAGTGGTTTGCCATTCCCTTCTCCAGTGGACCACATTTTGTCAGAACTCTCCAGTATGACCCATCCATCTTGTGTGGCCCTACAAGGCATGACTCATACTTTCATTGAGTTAGACAAGGCTGCAGTCCATGTAATCAGACTGATTAGTTTCCTGTTATTGTGGTTTTTAGTCTGTCTTCCCTTTGATGCAGAAGGGTAAGAGGCTTATGGAAGCTTCCCGATGGGAGAGACTGAGAAGGAAATTGTGTCTTTTTCTGATGGGTGGGGCCATATTCAGTAAATCTTTAATTCAATTTTCTATAGATGGGTGGGGCTGTGTCCTCTCCCTGTTATTTGACCTGCGCCAAACTATGGTGGAGGTAAATGAAGGTAATGGTGACCTCTTTCAAAAGATCCAATGTATGCATTGCTACGCTCAGTGACCCTGGCCCTGCAGCAGGCCACCACTGACCCACACCTCCGCCAGAGACCCCTGGACACTCTTGGGCAAGTCTGGGTCAGTCTCTTGTGGGATCCTGGTGCACACAAGTTTCTCTTTGTGCCCACCAATAGTTTGTTTCCCAGTCCTGTGTAAGTTCTGGTGGCTCTATGATGGGGTTAATGGCAACCTCCTCCAAGAGGGCTTATGCCACATCCAGGCCTGCTGCACTCAGATTCCCTGCCCCTGCGGCAGTCTGCTGCTGACCCATAGAGTCTCTGTGGGGTCGCTGGGTCTTAGTGCACACAAGGTTTGTCTGAGTTTTCTGAGTGTTTCTGGCAGGTATGGGATTTGATTCTAAACATGATTTTGCCCCTCCTACTGTCTTGCTGGGGCTTCTCCTTTGTTCTTGGACATGGGATATCTCTTCACAGTTGATTGATCACTGTGCAGCCACCACTCCAGCACCTACTGTCTTGCTGGGGTTTCTCTGCCCTTGGACGTGGGGTATCTCTTCAAAGTCACTCCCACGTCACGCGGCTAGCACCACAAGGGAAGTCCCATATATGTATGCATATGTATGCATCAGTTCAGTTCAGTTCAGTGGCTCAGTCGTGTCCGACTCTTTGCGACCCCATGAATTGCAGCACGCAAGGCCTCCCTGTCCATCAACAACTTCTGGAGTTCACTCAGACCCACGCCCATCGAGTCAGTGATGCCATCCAGCCATCTCATCTTCGGTCGTCCCCTTCTCCTCCTGCCCCCAATCCCTCCCAGCATCAGAGTCTTTTCCAATGAGTCAACTCTTTGCATGAGGTGGCCACAGTACTGGAGCTTCAGCTTTAGCATCATTCCTTCCAAAGAAATCCCAGGGCTGGTCTCCTTCAGAATGGACTGGGTGGATCTCTTTGCCATCCAAGGGACTCTCAAGAGTCTTCTCCAACACCACAGTTCAAAAGTGTCAATTCTTCGGCGCTCAGCCTTCTTCACAGTCCAACTCTCACATCCATACATGACCACAGGAAAAACCATAGCCTTGACTAGACGGACCTTAGTCGGCGAATTAATATCTTTGCTTTTGAATATGCTATCTAGGTTGGTCATAACTTTTCTTCCAAGGAGTAAGTCTTTTGATTTTGTGGCTGCAATCACCATCTGCAGTGATTTTGGAGCCCCCCAAAATAAAGTCTGACACTATTTCCACTGTTTCCCCATCTATTTTCCCATGAAGTGATGGGACTGTATGCCATGATCTTCATTTTCTGAATTGTATATAATGACCATAAGCATAAATATTAATTGTCGTTGTGTCGTGAAGTCACTCAGTCATGTCTGACTCTTTGCGAGCCCATGCACTGTAGCCTATCAGGTTCCTCCCTCCATGGGATTCTCTAGTCGAGAGTACTGGAGTGATTTGTCATTTCCTTCTCCACAAAACAGATGAAATATACATGCAGTAAAAACAAAATATAGACACATAAAACAGTCATATAGACCCACAAATATACACAGACATACACATGGACACAAAAACAAGGGTTGAAACAGAGAACCATGTGCTTTGCTAAGTTTCATCAGTCATGTCCAACTGTTTGTGACCCTATGGATTGTAGCCTACCAGGCTTCTCTGTCCATGGAGATTCTCCAGGCAAGAATATTGGAATGGGTTGCCATGTCCTCCTCCAGGGGATCTTTCCCACCCAAGGATTGTACCCATGTCTCCTGAAGCTTCTGTGTTGCAGGCATATTCTTTACCACTGAGCTACCAGGGAAGCCATAAACCAAAGGACAACATAAAGACTTTCAACCCTTTCAAAAACAAGCGTTGAAAAACAGACCCATATATCCAAGCAAAACAGAAGACAACAATAGAAGCATGTGTATACATGTACAAACATTTGCACATACATATAAAACATGACCCAAGCATTAACCAAAGAAACATAAAAAAGAGGGAGACCCATTTAAAAGTAAACTAACAACAGGCCTGACATACTAAATGATAAGGGAATGATAGAAATTTATTTGTACAGTGGGTACACAGAGATGGTAAAAATTCCTATAGACTTCACTAGTTTAAGAAGACTTCTGAGAGTAGCTGAAATGTGGACTGGAACCTGAAATTTTGTGAGCACTAGCTAGGCAAAGAGGATGGAGAAGGAATTATTGATTTCAGTCATAGAAAAAGCTTTGGAATCAAACAAATCTGAGCTACAATTTCAACTGTGCTTGATTCCAAAGCTCTTTCTATGACTGAACACTTAGAATAGAAAGGACAAGGATATATAAGAAAATACGAAGCCACGCAAAAATATTTCTGAAAAGCACAGAAGAGTTGTCAGACATCTCTTGGAGCTAAGTAGGAAAAACCCGAAGTTCAAGCGGGAAAAACAGTTTTGGAGTTGATATATCTGTACCTTAAATGTGGGGATGTTATAAACACACACATAAGACTAGATTCATTGATTGCATGTATGTTCAAAGAATGCAAAACAAAAAAAATTAAAATGAAACAAGTATTAATATACGCCACCAGGTTTTTTTTTTTTTTTTTTGGACTGAACAATAAGAAGCAAAATTCCTCTTACTCTGATTCTTAAAGTGACAGAAAAAAGGAAGTGAGACATTTGTGCTGACTAAGTGGGTGAATGTGATGTATACACACTGTCCACATTTCATGTGCTCACTACTTCCATTCATTTTACCCACTGACCTGGAGAGTTGAGCAAGAAACCGTGATATCCCATTGTCTAGGAAGATCCCTGACAGTCTGGGCCTGCCAATTTTTCCCTTCGGTTCAATTCAGTTCAGTCGCTCAGTCATGTCCAACTCTTTGAGACGCCATGAACCACAGCATGCCCGGCCTCCCTGTCCATCACCAGCTCCCAGAGTCTACCCAAATCCATGTCCATTGAGTCAGTGATGCCATCCAACCATCTCATCCTCTGTCGTCCCCTTCTCCTGCCCTCAATCTTTCCCTGCATCAGAGTCTTTACAAATGAGTCAACTCTTCACATCGGGTGGCCAAAGTACTGGAGTTTCATCCCTCTCGTGAATGGACTTTCAATTTAACCTCAATTCATTTCACTAAGATATTTGATTACTGACTTGTGTCAGGTCTGTCTTAGGTTCCTTATATGGATTATGTCCCTTATTTAACCCTTAAACCTTAAGGTTATGAGGAAGGTACTAATTTTATTCATATTTTATAGGTGATCAGGGTAAAATATCTACATTGTGAAATGTAGATGGCTTTCTTGAGGCTTTATAGCTAATTTGAATCAGAGTTTGGAATTGAACCTATGCAGTCTGTAGTCAGAGTTCATATTTTGCATTACTCCTATCAATACTGTGTCTTGTACTATGAGTTTTTTTTAAGTTTATTTATTTTTAACTGAAAGATAATAGCTTTACAATATTGTGTTGGTTTCTGCTGTATTTTATCATAAATCAGGCATAGGTGTACATACGTGTCCTCCCTCTTGAATCTATATAATTCTGGGCCCAGCCAAGGGCCTGGTATGTACCAGATGCTTAGTGTCTGATAGGTTTAACAAAATTGAACTTAGAAGGTGATATAGCTAAGACTTTAAAATACTATAAAGTCATAGCAGAGTGAATAATTAAATTCCCAAAAGATTATGAAAGCTTTTGAGCAGAATGTGGTGGCATTTGAAATGAACTTTGAAGATGTGATGGATCTTCTATAGGAAGAATTGGGAGGAATGGTGGTTTCTTCAAGCTCAAGTTCAGAGTGGAACAGGGCCACTTTTGCATGGATGGATGACTTCCTCTTCGGCACTTATACCCTTGACTAACATGCTAGATTTTAGCCTTCAGATATGAGACGCTATTTTGCCTTCAGACAGGATTTGACCTATGATACATCAAAAGCTACATAATTGCACACCATGTGTTAACATTTCTACTGTGCCAAGCGTAAGTTTATATTCCCTAAGCACATATCATCTGGAGGATTTTAAGAAAATATATGTACCTATATTGGTAGGTAGGAACAAATAAGTCATTATTAAAATTTCATTAGCAAATAGGACAATATACAGAGTCAGAAGATAGATTTAGTTGTTGCCTAGGACTGGGAGATAGGGGAAGGGATAAGGAGAGACTGCTAATAGGTAAAGTTTTCTTTTGGGAGTTATGAAATATTCTAAAATTGATTATGATCATGATTATATTAC